>JADLZN010009921.1:325000-457047 GCA_018155175.1 Sinocyclocheilus anophthalmus
TTGATCAAAAAAACAAGAAAAAATTTAATATTGTAAAATATTAATATGATGGATAAAATAAACTTTTTCTATTTTAATATACTTTAAAATTTATTTTATTTCTGTGATGCGCAGCTGTATTCTCAGCATCATTCTCCAGTCTTCAGTGTCACATGATAAATCATTCTAATATGCTGATTTGAAAACAGTTGTGCTGCTTAATTTTTTGTGGAAACTGATACTTTTTTTCAGAATTATTTGATGAATATTAAGTTCAAAAGAACTGCATTTATTAGAAATATAAATATTTTCTAACAATATACGCTACCGCTCAAAAGTTTGGGGTGGTACACTTTTTTCTTTCGTTTTTTGAAAGAAATTCAAACTTTTTTTCAGCGAGGATGAGTTAAATTGATAAGAAGTGTTAGAAAATATTTATATTTCAACTTTTTATTCATCAAAGAATCCTGAAAAAAGTATCAGTTTCCCAAAACAATATTGTGCAGCACAACTGATAATAAATCAGCATATTATACTGATTTCTGAAGATCACGTGACACTGAAGACTGGAGTAATGCTGATGGAAATCACAGAAATAAATTATATTTTAAAAGATATTAAAATAGAAACAATTATTTCATATTGTAATAACATTTTACAATATTACTGTTTTTTTCTGTATTTTTGATCAAATAAATGCAGCCGTGATGAGCAGAAGAGACTTCTTTAAACACATTACAAGTATTACTGATCCCAAACTTTATATTGCATCATTAAAAGTTAAGGATATTTGACGCTGAATGGTCACAGACCCGATCTGCTGCCGCTGCTGATGTTCGCTCTGTGTTTCTGAGCAGCACAAATGAATAAGCATCGAATGGTTCTTCTAGCTTGTCATCTCTGTGTTCTGGAGAGATGAGGCTGTGAAGGGTTTTTCTCCATCAGGGCCCGAATAAGAAGGGCGCTAACAGCGTCCCACCCACCACACAGCTGCTGAAGGGCAAAGCGTCCGGATCTCAGGCTCCGCTGAAGAGGGAGAAGCATCCGAGCTCGTCTCGATTCAGTCTGAGCAACAATCGAGAGCTCCAGAAGCTGCCTGCGTTTAAAGGTGAGACGCACTTCAGCTCCAGAATGTGTACCACTGATATGAATATGTGATTGGATCATGAAAAGTGTTCTGCGATATTATTGGTGCATGTAGGGGAAGTCGTGGCCTAATGGTTAGAGAGTCGGACTTGTAACCCAAAGGTTGCGGGTTCGAGTCTCATACCGGCAGGGATGGATGCCACTGCTCCCCGGGCGTTGTGTTCACGGTGTGTGTGTGTTCACGGTTTGTGTGTGTTCACGGTGTGTGTGCACTAAGGATGGGTTAAATGCAGAGCACTAATTCCTAGTATGGGTAACCAATTGGCACATGTCACATCACGTCACTAAGTAATGTAGCCCCGCCAACCCTCTACATTGCGAGTAAATCACTCGCATATGCGACTAAATCTTACTCTAAATAATGTCTAACATTAGACGCTTGAGCGTTCGCTCTCCGTCTATGTGGATGCACTCAAGGATATGGCATGTACGATGGATGCGCAGTATGTAGACCGCAGCGCACCTGTATGTGGCGCACCGTAAACTAGTGTGAAGGCGCACAACTCACCGTCGCTTTACTGATGGCGCTGTTTCTCTCACACATGCAAAGAGAGGGGGGGGGGAAAGGAGAGCGAGAGTCTGCCCCAATCATACCATGCTGAATCGACGCGCTACATGTAAACCATATCTTTTGTTGTATTTTCCTGTCAAAATAACAGAGTTCATTTAGAATTATTGAGCTTTAAGAACAAGCAGAAGATAGTTTCTCGGCAGTGGGCGGAGCTAATACGCGAATAGCTCTCATTGGCTGGTGCTCATCTATTACCGTCCCTGTTTTGATTTCAGCAAACAGTTCGAGCGAACGTCTGACAAAGTGATTAATATTCAGAACACACGCAGATAAGTAGTAGTAGTAGTAGTTGTATCTTTTAATAATAATTACTATTACCAATGACCAACAATATCTAAACCACCACCAGTCCTAAGTTCAGTTAAAATGACAAATATGCATTCATTCATGTTTACCAAGTTTTAGTTCTAATCACTATAGTTCTATTATTAAATAGTGCTTAATTCTCATAATATCATAATATAATACATAATATAATGGCTGAAATTAAGAGTGCACATTCAGTTATTTAAGAAGCTGTTCCATTTTACAAAAATAAGCTGATGGGTGAATCGTGTGTGTGTGGGTGGTGGGTTGTGTCGTGTGTGTGTGTGTGTGTGTGTGGGTTGTGTGGGTGTGTGTGTGTGTGTGTGTGTGTGTGTGTGGTGGTGTGTGTGAGTGGATTGTGAGTGAGTGATTGAGTGAGTGAGTGATGTGAGTGAGTGATCTATCTATCTATCTATTATCTATCTATCGATCTATTACTCTATATATCTTAGCCATCTCAATACGTACATCTATATGTTAACTGGACAGTGCTTTCAAATGTTTCGCATATTGTTTCACACTATTAAAAAAATGCATAAATTATTATATATATATATATATATAAGTGTATGACTATACAGTATCTCACAGAAGCGAGTACACCCCTCACATTTTTGTAAATATTTATTATATCTTTTCATGTGACAACACTGAAGAAATGACACTTGGCTACAATGTAAAGTAGTGAGTGTACAGCTTGTATAACAGTGTACATTTTGCTGTCCCCTCAAAATAACTCAAAACACAGCCATTAATGTCTAAACCACTGGCCAAAAAAGTGAGTACACCCCTAAGTGAAAATGTCCATATTGGGCCCAAAGTGTCAATATTTTGGGTGGCCACCATTATTTTCCAGCACTGCCTTAACCATCTTGGGCATGGAGTTCACCAGAGCTTCACAGGTTGCCACTGGAGTCCTCTTCCACTCATCACACATCACGGAGCTGGTGGATGTTAAGAGACCTTGAGATGCTCAATAGGGTTTAGGCCTGGAGACATGCTTGGCCAATCCATCACCTTTTCCCTCAGCTTCTTTAGCAAGGCAATGGTCATCTTGGAGGTGTGTTTGGGATCATTATCATGTTGGAAAACTGCCGTTCGGCCCAGTTTCTGAAGGGAGGGCATCATGCTCTGCTTCAGTATGTCACAGTACATGTTGGCATTCATGGTTCCTCAATGAACTGTAGCTCCCGGCCGAACTCATGCCGCCCAGAACATGACACGCCCAGCACCGCTTGAATTAGGCAGACCACTTGTTCTTTGTAATCCTCACTGGTTGCAGACACCCACCCCGCTGACACCATCGAACCAAATAAGCTTCTATCTTGGTATCATCAGACCACAGGAACATGGTCCGTAATCAATGTCTTAGCTGCTTGTCTTACAGCACACTGGTTTCGGGGTCTTTCTTGTGCATCATCTTTAGAAGAGGCTTCCTTCTGGGACGACAGCCATGCAGACCAATTTGAGGCAGTGTGCGGCGTATGGTCTGAGCACTGACAGGCTGACCCCCCCACCCCTTCAACCTCTGCAGCAATGCTGGCAGAACTCATACATCTATTTCCCAAACACAACATCTGGATATGACGCTGAGCACGTGCAATCAACTTCTTTGGTCGACCATGGCGAAGCCTGTTCTGAGTGGAACCTGTCCTGATAAACCGCTGTATGGTCTTGGCCACCGTGCTGCAGATCAGTTTCAGGGTCTTGGCAATCTTCTTATAGCTTACGCCATCTTTATGTAGAGCAACAATTCTTTTTTCAGATCCTCATAGAGTTCTTTGCCATGAGGTGCCATGTTGAACTTCCAGTGACCAGTATGAGAGAATGAGAGCGATAACACCAAATTTAACACACCTGCTCCCATTCACACCTGAGACCTTGTAACATTAATGAGTCACATGACACCGGGGAGAGTAAATGGCTAATTGGGCCCAATTTGGAGATTTTTATTTAGGGGTGTACTCACTTTTGTGGCCTGCGGTTTAGCCATTAATGGCTGTGTGTTGAGTTACACTCACTACTTCACATTGTAGCAAAGCGTCATTTCTTCAGTGTTTTCACATGAAAATATATAAAATATTTACAAAAAATGTGAGGGGTGTACTCACTTCTGTGATACTGTATATCAGTGCTGTTCGAAAGTTTGCGATTCATTAAGATTGAAAGAAAGTCTCTTTCTGCAAGGCTGAGTTAGTGATCAAAATCACAAGGAAAAATTGAAATATTATTGCAATTTCAAACAGCTGTTTTCCGAAAAGCCCAAACTTTCAACGGTACAGTGTTTATTGTTGCGACAAAATATTAAGAGTAATGGCTGTTGAAAAATTCAGCTTTGACATTACAGGAATAAATTAAATTTTAAAGTATATTAAAATAGAAAAAGTTTATTTTAAATTGCAATAATATTTAACAAAATTACAGTTTTTTTCTGTATTTTTGATAAAATAAATACAGCCTTGATGAGCATAAGAAAGTTTTTTTTTCCCTTTAACCATCTCTCTCTCTCTCTCTTATATATATATATATATATAGATATACACTGTATATAAGTAAGTGAATATATAAGTATACTTAAAACTCTTGTTAAAAATTAGCGTTAATTAAGTAAAGACAACTGTATTAATGTTCTTCAATCACTTTGTGTTTAGTAGTTTTGTAACATTAATGACAAGCAGCAGCATGTGTAGAACTATTAGACTGCTGTCACTTTAAGACCTACACTCATCTAACATACAGGCACGTATCCGTTTCTCTCTCAGCTGTTTACTTTCACTTTAGACATAACCAATTGTGTTTATATGTAAACCTTGCGTGTTTTTGACAGCACAATCAAACTCTAAAGATAACTTAGTCCAGTAATCAGCTGCTGTTTGTCAGGATTTTTAGTGTGAGTGAGAAAACGCGCATGTCAGAACTGCACGTGAATTAAATGTTTAACTAGCAAGGCTTTAAAGCACATGCAAATACAGTACTTTTGTGGTTGTGAATAAGAGCAGTGTTCTGTGAGTGTGACTCTACCGCTGAGTAACATTTGTAGCGCGATACTACCATATTCCTTCAATAGCAGATCGTGGAGACATTTTAATCACCCACGATCAAAAATCGTCATATCACGCACCCCAAAGTAGGCATCATTTTTGAAAATGTTAATTTAATTCAGCCATTAAAAACGGAAAACACAGAATTCAGGGGAAAAATAAAACACATTTCGTAGGGCACTATTAATTATTGTTGAAATTTTAATAAATTATTAAATTGTTAATGTGTTATACATTCAGGCAATTAGTGATTATAATTATTTCAATTTAATTCAACCATTAAAAATGCATCTAAAAAATGAATGCACATTTCACAGGTCACTAATGTTGTTAAAATGTAAAAATAAATGACTAAATTGTTAAATGCGAATGTAATTCAGGCATTAAAAATGGAAAGATTCAAATGGAATAATACAGATTGTGTCTTACATCTGCTTGTGTTTACATTTTTAGCACACACTTTTCTTACAATTTTAAGGCACAATAAAGTGCGCCAACCATGTGCATGTCTGTTATTTATGGTCTTCAGTTTTCAGCAGCACTGCTTTAGCATCCGCTTGCACTGTGACGAATCCCGTAATCTTCATGTGGCCTGCATGCACCAATCAAACCCACAGCTCCGCCTTCCCCGGCCCCCGCCAGCCAATCAGCAGCCTCCCCAGCCAGCCCTCTGCTGCTTGAGATCACGTGTTCTCCTCCGGCCAATCGGCGGCCTCCCTTTGATGAGTGACATCACTAACTTAGCTGCTTCCCTCCAGCAGCGGAGCTTCATTTTCTGCTGAGAGTGTTTGTGCTGCTGAAATGGAGGCTAACAGCTCGAGCTAGCCGCCTCGCGCCCGATCCGACCCATAGATGTTGACATGCTCTAAAGAGGAGGCCAGGATGGTTCTTGATGCTCCGAGCGCCAACGGGCCCTTTCAGCCGGTGGCCCTCATGCACTTTAGAGGTGAGACGTTGTGTCTGTGTAGGCAGAGAGCGACGAGGGAGGTTGCTATGCCATGATTTGTGGCCGCCGTTACGCAGGCAGAAGAATGTGTGGCGTTTGGGAGACACTAGAATAGATACAAACCTCTTTGTTTTAGATTCACGCTTTGCAGACTGCATTTTAAGCATTTTCTGGCCGTGCATTTGGGTTTGCACTACATGCATAAATCTTGACACAGCTCAAAACACAGCCTGCATGTTGCTCGGGTGAATGTGGAAAACTCTGTTTACAATGCGCTGGTTAAGTAGGAGGGGGTCTGTTTAACTAGTCTCCCATCCCCCCTTACCAGAGCACTGATGTCAGAGGAAGTGAGGTCACAGCTTCAGGAAGAATGCATGCATGCATGTGTGCTCAAGCCACAGAGCTTGCGAGAGACTGCATCCTGACAGCCGGTTCCTTCTGCTTTGTTTTCTTCACCTCACACGCAGACAGATGGTTGTAATCATTCATGCATTAATGATGCATTTGTTGCATCCTTTGCAATGTTTTAAATGTGCATTTTAAACAACTTTGAGATGAGACATATGATTTGATATTTTACTTCTGCATGCATGCTTTGAACATTATGCAAGTATGCATGGAATAACTAGATGAAGATACTGTATCATACAATGCCATGCACTCAGTCTTTGATTTCCAGAATGATGGATGTGCAATACTGCTTAGAAGTTTGGAATAATTATGATTTTTTAAATGTTTGTTTTTGAAAGAAGTCTCTTTTCGGCTCACAAAGGCTGCATTTATTTTGATCAAAAATGCAGTAAAAATTGTGAAATATTATTATAATTTAAAACAGCTGTTCTCTATGTGAATATCTGTTAAACTGTAATTTATTCCTGTGAAAGAAATGTTTCTCGAGCAGCATGTTATACTGATTTCTGAAGATCATGTGACGCTGAAGACTGGAGGAATGATGCTGAAAATACAGCTGCGCATCACAGAAATACATTACAGTTTAACACATATTCACACAGAAAACAGTTATTTTAAATTGTAATAATATTTCACATTTTTCACTGTATTTTCGATCAAATAAAATGCAGCCTTGGTGAACATAAGAGACTTAAATATTCCAAACATACGGCAGTGTATTTACAGCCCTCATTTTACATCTTTTTTTTGCTGCAAAAATGTTAATGTAAATTTAATGTCCCAAATAACTGGATGCCACTTGCATATAGTGTGATAAGAAACATTTATCAATGCATATTGCTTCACTACACCAGATATATTCTCCACACAGCCTAGTGTGTTTTTTTTTAAACCTTGTAAACTAGTATTATAATATAATATTTTGATGAACTTTAGATGAATTCACATTTAATTCAATAAGTGCCGTCCTGTAATTGTCTCAGATAAGCATGGTTATTATAATGATTCAGAATCGCAGCTGATATGACTAACTAAGTTCGAGCCGACTGCATTGCATTATGGGATGCAGTATTTAATGCACACTGAATATTTGCATGCTACACGTATAGTGTGCATGCAGAACGTGACGTGTTGATGAGGGTCGTGCGATTGATAATACAGTTCAAATGCACACTCAAACCTTTAGTGAACTGCAGACTGAATCATCTTCTTTTGAATCAAATTGAGTCGTTTATGAATTGAACTGACCTTCACGTAATCAGTCTTGGTCAAACGTATTCATTGTTGACACTGAGGTCTCTGGTTGCTCTGCTGTTTTCAAACACTGATGCATCCCAGATAACATTGAAGAGCCGCCTACTCATCTGTCTGTCTCTGTGCAGAAATAAAACGACGCTTTTAAACTGTTTTGCCGGTCATGTGCAGCTTTAAAGGAAACCGTGTGATCTAAACATTCAGTAAAGCCCAAAATATACTGTGAGTTTGCCTGACATCAATTCAGGAAAAACCCTGCAGCTGCAGCATCACTTTAACCCTGTAAAGCCTGACATGTGAAATAATAGTCTGATTTTTAAAAGAAAAATGACAAAATATTACAAAATATTCAATATGCACATGTGACCCTGGAGCACAACATTTTGCGAAATTGAGATTTATGCATTATCTGCCGAGATGATGCATAAAATATATGATGCATAAAATACATCAATATTTGGCTGAGATACAACTATTATTTTGAAACCTTGAATCTGAGGATGCAAAAAAATCTAAATATTGAGAAAATCATCTTTAAAGTTGTTCAAATGAAGTTCTTAGCAATGCATATTACTAATCAAACATTAAGTTTTGATATATTTACGGTAGGAAATTTACAGAATATCTTCATGGCACATGATCTTTACTTAATATCCTAGGATTTTTTGTTTGGCATAAAAGAGAAATTCTGTATAATTGTGACCCATACAAGTCTGTTGGCTATTTCTGCAAATCCCCCCGCGACTTAACACTGCTTTTGTGCTGCAGGCTCACAGATGTCATATTTATAGCTCATATAGTCTGATACAGTGAGGATATGGAGCTCAGTTTTATTCAGAGATTCAAACTGAGCAAAAATATGAATTTGGTGCAGATGCTGATATTTCTATGATGAACTTCTGCTGCTTGTAATGTAAACCAATGAGATCTTTAAAGCAGATACTTACATAAAATGCTATAAATATAAGTGGTCGCTCTATATCTCCAGTAATAAGACGAGAATGAAATGCTCCAAACATATAATGCAGTGCTTGAGAGCTGAAGAAATAAAGGCTCCTCAGAAGATGTGAGATGTTCTGGAGGCTTGTGAAGATCATTCCTCCGCTGAGGAACAGTGAAAGTAAAGCTTCTGGAAACAAACGCTCCTCAAAAGATCCTGAGGATCAGATTTGAGACTCTAAAACATGATTGATGGAGAATCAAGTAAAGCTGAGCTGCTTCAGTGCAGTAATAGTTCATCTGGAGATATTACTGCAGTTATTCTGACGTTTACTTGATCAAAATCAGTCAAGATTTGACACGAGAAGCGTTTGTACAGTTACACTAAAAGAGCTTTTACTGGATAAACAAATCTAAACTATCAATCAGAGACAGAAGGCATGCAGGAGATCGAGTGAGAAACAGCAAAGTCTGAGGCATTAGAAAGGCTTTATAGAGCTAACATGAACTCTCCTCTCCGTGGCTGCAGATGTTCCTCCGGCCGAGCAGGAGAAGTTATTCCTGCAGAAGCTGCGTCAGTGCTGCGTGCTCTTCGACTTCGTCTCCGACCCGTTGAGCGACCTGAAGTGGAAGGAGGTGAAGCGGGCGGTAATGCTGTGTGGGGGACGCCATCTAGATGGGGAGTTACCTTCACCCGGTAACAACCAGGAGGCGTCATCACCGAGGCCCATCGATCCTGAGGTGGTGCATGTGGTGATTTTGTAGCAAATCCAATTTAATGGCCTTGCATCACTTGCTCACCACTGGATGCGAATGGTCCATCGAATGAGAGTCCAACGCTGATAAAAACATCACAAGTAATGCACAGGACTCCAGTCCATCAGTTAACATCTGGAGAAGACAAAAGCTGAGACAAATCCAGCATTAAGACGTTTTTAACTAAAATATGAGTCCGTAATCCATAATAACGCTTCCTCCAGTGAAAAAGTGCTTCTTCTGTTGTCTCTCACATCAGAATCAGCCACATATGTGTTTAGAGCTGTTTAAACGCTGCTTGATCTGTGCAGATTTCTCTCCTGATTCACACCAGAACACTTTTTCACTGGAGGAAGAGTTATTATGGATTATGGACTCTATGTATTTTAGTTAAAAACGTCTTAATGCTGGATTTGTTTCAGCTGCTTTTGTCTTCTCCAGATGTTAACTGATGGACTGGAGTGCTGTGGATTATTGTGATGTTTTTATCAGCTGTTTGGACTCTCGTTCTGACGGCACCCATTCACTTGCAGTGAGACACTGATGCAATTTCTCCAAATCCGATGGAGCAACAAACTCATCTTTCATTTTTAGGTGAACTATTTCTTTGATAACATGCATATTTTGGTCTTGAGAAGTCTAAAGCTTGCGTTAAACTCTTCTTTCCTTCTTTGAAGTGGCCGTGAACTATATAAACCACAGCTAGCGTGTCGCTCGGCGGTACGAGGTTGTGTTGCGCGTTTGGGCAGATCTGTTGGCTCCTCTGAATCGGATCATCCTTTTAAGGGCCCGTTTTTGGCCGACGGCTTCGCGTTTAGCTACGGACCTGGCGCTTCTGCATTACATCTCTTTGATATTTATTAGAGCCCGCAGCTGATGTTAAGCCGCGACCTATCGAAGTGCAAATGGGCTTGCGAAATAAGCATGACAATATGTTCTCCTGCATCACATGCCCTTGAAAACACACACACACTTTGATGATTAAAGCCAGGAACTTCAAAGTGCTGCGATCGGGAGGATTAAACCCTTTTCTTCTGATTAATTTGTGCATGTGCTGCCACGTTTCATTAATCAACAAGCTGAATGGACGGTTCATGGATAAAGACTCGCTCCTTAAGTCTGTTCTCAGTAATCAGATACATTGGGGCCAACACCCTTATAACCACCACTTATTTCGTTTATGTGGTTTGTTTCAGTTTGCAGTCAACCTGTTTAGGGCGTTACCTCCGTCTTCCAACCCAACCGGCGCAGAGTTTGACCCCGAGGAGGATGAACCCACGTTAGAAGCGGCCTGGCCTCACCTGCAGGTGAACACCTGGACATTCATATTAAATTAATACTTTTATTAGTCAAGGACGCATTAAATTGATCAAAAGTGGCAGTAAAGACATTTATTCCTGTTTCAAATAAACACTGTTCTTTTGAACTTCCTGTTCATCTGTGAATCCTGAAAAATAAATGCTTACAGTGTTCCAACTAAAAATATTAGATCAGTTTCCAGCACTGATAATAACAACATATTATACTGATTTCTGAGATCATGTGACCTGAGACTGGAGTACATGATGCTGAAATACAGCAGCTGCGCACATCACAGAAATACATTACAGTTTAACACATATTCACATAGAAAACAGCTGTTTTACATTCTAATAATATTTCACAATTTTACTGTTTTTTTTCTCTATTTCTTCTGTATTTCTGATCAAATAAATGCAGTCTTGATGAGCAGAAGAGACTTTTTAAAATGCATTAAAAATCTTACTGATCCCAAACCTTTGAACAGCAGTGTATATAATAGTGTTATTTGTTGTACAGTGTCTTACTCGTTAATAAAATATATATTTTTAAAGCCAATAATGTTTTCACTCTTAATACAGTAAAACAAAATCCTATAAATGAGAATAATGTGTGCACTTACGTGGATGTGTTATTTAGTTTTTTAATGTGCTTAATTATAATGAAATTGTTTTTATTATTATTAATACAATTATTTATCTATAAAAAGTGTGCTGTAAGGCGCTTTAGATAAAAGTGGCCACTGCTAATATGCTTATAAATACATGGTTCTACATTTTGAAATGCATATTTCAGATACATATTTTTCCTTCCACAGCTCGTCTATGAATTTTTCCTGCGTTTTTTAGAGTCGCCAGACTTTCAACCAAACATAGCCAAGAAATACATCGACCAGAAGTTTGTGATGCAGGTGTGTTGAAATACGTACTCGGTTCATTTGGATGCTTGTGTTGAAATACGTGATGTTTTGGATGTCTGTTTTCCAGAATCACTCGGCATTGAAAAAACATCATCATTACAAGTTGCATGCACAGGACTCCAAATACCAATGCAGTTTGAATGAATATACTAAATAAATGTGAGAGTTTGTATAATGTCCACAGAAAACAGATGCTTAGTGTGGATCTCAAGTTATTTTTTTGCTTATTTGCAAATGATACCATTACCTATGTGCTAAAAATTAGGGATGCACCGAAATGAAAATTCTTGGCCCAAACCGAACAAAATGAAACACTGGGAAGATTTTTCCCCATGTATTTTGCCAATTTTTATTTCACCATTGCATAAATTAAATAGCCAAAATGTGCTTTTTACTGTTTTGTCTTGCTTTTCAAAGAAAAAAATAAATTACAAAACTACAATTTAAAAACACTGAACATTTGTTACTTCTATTCTAGACCTATAACCAACAACCGCCCATTTAACCTAAAATTAATAAGTTAATAAATAAATATTTTTTTACTTCTTGGAATAGGCTGTAATTTTTTTTACTGTACAATTAAACGCAGCCTTTCTGAGAAGAGCCTTCTTTTAAAACATTAGAAAATATTACAGATCCTAATTTGAACACTATGTGTGAATGTTATAATAAGTGTATTAAAACAGAGCTGTTGTAATGATTATTATCGTTATTATTGTTTCTTTATTTTATTTTACAGAACAACAGTAAAATTACAATACTAACATTTATGAGTGTTGGAGTTTTTTCTCAACTTTTATTTTGGGGGAAACGCGCAGGAAGACCTCAATGCTTCTTTTTGTTGACAACAGATTTATAAATTAATCTCATTATGAATATGTCGTACGTATCGCATTGTCACATGCCTTGTAAAAATTCATAAAATCTGAGCAACTGACGAGTAACAGTTTCACTGTACATTTTCCTCGCGCTTTGAACCCTGGTTAACAAGCAGATAGCGCTGTCAGATTACATGCAATGCATGTGTGTATTAGAAAACATAACATTTTGCAGTTTATTTACTAATTGTTTAAAGCCATTTCATGATTTCAATCATCATACAGTAAACCAGCAACAATCAACCCTTTCTCTTTTCATCGAAGACATGCGCTGCAGCACTAAACAGTCTCTTGCTGTCGGTGCGTTAATGATTCTTGCGTCTTTCTCCGACAGTTTAAATGCTTCCACACTGCTGACGTGTGCTGCATTATAAAGAGTGCGGGCCTAGGTGCTATTTGATAGCGTCACACCATTGTTCGGTACAATTTATTAGCTCTTTTGTCCCGGCTATTTGGCCACCAACCAAAAGAGCTATTTTTACTATTTTCGGCCGAATAATTTCGGTTGCCCAACATTAGGTGCATCCCTACTAAAAATGCTCACTTCACATGCGATTAACGTAATTAATGGATGTTGGATCTGATTGGATTGCAGCTCCTGGAGCTGTTCGACAGCGAAGACCCTCGAGAGCGTGACTTTCTGAAGACGACTCTCCACCGCATCTACGGGAAGTTCCTGGGTCTCAGAGCTTACGTCAGGAAACAGATTAATAACATTTTCTATAGGTGAGACTGAAAACTATGACAGAAGATTAGCAATGCATTCAACGTGCACAACTGAGTGAAACTGCATATAACTGCATGTGATGACCTTTGATTTGATTTGGAAAATAGTGAAAAACATGCCATTGAAGCATATCTTCATTTCTAAATTATATTGTTTTTTTTTTTAAAACAATTTTATTTTTGCATTGAAATGTAAAAACATGTACTATTAAGTCTTTTCTTTTTCTTTTTAACTTTTATTACAATTTTGTCTAGATTATTATTTTAAGACCAACATTTAAATACCTTTTATATATATAGTTGGGGTATAAGCCACATTGTTTTTGTCCCATAGCCTATATATATCTATATACGTAATAGCTATGCGTGTTGTGGTGTGTTTACTTTAAAGTGTTTTTTTGTAAATTGTCCACGAGTCTTCAGTTCGATTCAAAAATACCGTAAAAATTGTCTGCACGAAATACTTCATTATAATTAAAAAACAGCTCTGTTTTCTATGTGAAGCTCTGTTCAAATGTAATGTCTTTTCGGTGATCGCAGCTGTATTTTTGCAGCCATTACTGCAGTCTTCAGTGTTCCATGGATCGTTCCGAAATCAGTTATTTAAAATGTATGGTGTTCAAGTAACATTTTGTATTATTATCAATGTTGAAAATGCTTTTACAGATCAAAATTAAATTAATACTAAGATTCATATTAAATTGTCAGAATGTTACTAAGATTTTCTTTTAAAATAATGCGGTTCCATTTGAACTTTGTTCATCTGTGAATCCTGAAAAATAAAATGCGTCACGTTTTCCACAAAAAATATTAATGTTTTCAACATTGATAATAATCACTGAAGACTGGCGTAATGATTGCTGCAAAATTACAGCTTTCGATCCACATTAAATAGCATTACAGTTGATAAACAGAGATTCACACAGAAAACAGCTGATTTACATTAGAATAATATTTCACAATTTTTACTGTATTTTAATCAAATAAATGCAGCACTGGTGAGAATAAGAGACTTTCAAAACCATATATTCTTAGATATGTTCTTGGCATAATTATCAGTCTTGAGTTCAGAATATGTGTTTTATCTCTGTACAGGTTCATCTATGAAACAGAGCATCATAACGGAATAGCCGAACTACTGGAAATATTAGGAAGGTATGAAACAATGTTAATAAAATCTGTTTATTCCTCTCAAATCTGAGCAACATTTGAGTAAATTAATTTGGTGCTGTATGACGAATCGCTTTTGCTTCGCAAAATGGCATTGTAATAATTATTTTATGTATTGTGATGACATTATTGATGCCTTTCATCATGTTTTATACGAGTACTCTCGTTAACAGTTACAGTGTGTGTTAGGCTCGTTTACTCTGCTGCTGAGCTTCCCGTGTTCATATGCTCTAATGAGCTTAAAGCCTCAGTAATGACGTCTCTGTAACGATTCTCTTTTCCTCCAGCATCATTAACGGCTTCGCCTTACCGCTGAAAGAAGAGCACAAAATCTTCCTTTTAAAAGTTTTGTTACCTTTGCATAAAGTCAAGTCCCTCAGTGTTTATCACCCACAGGTACGATCTGGAGTTTATATCGAAATGATTCATATGCATGCGTCACAGTGTGTCGAAAAAGTTATTTTTTATGTTTTATTAAGAACTTAAGAACACTTTGTTTGTTTCCATGCTAATTAATCACAATATCTATATCTATGCGTAATAATATACACACAAAATAAATATAGTACAAAAACAGAATTTATACAAAGTGAGATTTAATGTCCATATAGGACAGAGAATAGCATATTAAATGTAAGTTACAGTTCTACTATTTAAAGGTTCAAATTCCGTTTTTTGAACAAACTAAAATAGATCACAAGTTTGTCGTTTTAAAAATATGATTACAACTTTCTCATGCATGTAACCCTGTATTTATGTAAATATTCAAACAACATGCTTATTCTGACGAGTACATACTGTATATTAAAATATATAAAAGAATAAGGAAGCATATTAAATTTTATTGTGTTTTGAATGAGTAAAAAAATCTTACTGACAAATAGGCCAAACTTAGGATAGTGGCAACTTTTAAAAATGTAAAATTACAACTGATTAGTATTGTTAAAATGGTCTATCCCTGATTTTTTATATGTAATTCAATGGCCTGACAAGACTTGTTAAACTGAAGACATTTGAGTGTGGGTCGTCTTGGTACTGTTAATGTAAAAATGGACTGAGAATTTATTTTTTACTCGGAAAAACACAAACATAATTGCAATTAAATAAACAGAAATTTGTTTTTATTTTTTTTAGTGGGGGGAGGGACACAACAATTTAAAAGCAGTTATTTACACCTTATTGTTCTTATGTACCTAGACCCCCTTTTTTTTTTTTTTTTTTCCGTCTTTTGACCAATATATATATATATGTAGATCATAGCCTCACTGAAGAGCTTCACATTTTAATTAGGACAAGTATCTTTCTCTATGCCATAAAATTTAACAAACTTTTTCCCTCCCGCCAAAAATTCACACTTGGGTTATTTTGTTATTCACATTCCAAGATTTTGCTTACACTGATACCTAAATGTAATTCATCTGCTAATTAAAGGTCATACCCCGCCCCCCCCCCCCCCCCCCCATCCCCAAGTAATTATTGACGAATTATACACCCCTTCACTTACAGAAATTATATATTATCTCATATTATGTGTGATAGAGATATTGTACTATATATCTATTAATATATACATGTAATTTGTTTATTTATATTATATATGAATAGTATAAATATTAACAAAACTCGATTTTACTGAAGACAATATATATATGACTAATATAAAATTTATTTTCTAGAATGTGGAAAACGTTTTAACTATATATTCCATATTTAATTCTGCAGGAATTTACTTTAAGATTCTCATTGTCTGAAATATCTAACTAAATAAATGGGGGTCTTTTATGCCCCCTAAATGAGTAAAATTTTGAGGGAAATCTTAATTATCATTAAAAAATGAGCTTTCTATTTTTTTTTTTCAAGACCGCCCAATAAAGTTCTTGCTTCCTCGGTTAGTTTGTAAGTGCAGTCACAGGCCTTTGACTGCTCGTGACTGGACTGCTGTGTGTTTCTGGTTCTCTTCCGGCTGGCTTTCTGTTTTGGTTCAGTTCTAGAGAAGGACATCACACTTACTGAGTGCCGGTGGGGGTTTCAGCATTCAGCAGCTTCTTCTGTTTCGTTTTCTTCTTCCTCGTTTCTCGTCTCACTCTCCTCTCATAAAGCTGTTTTGGTCTTCTACTCTTGAACTAGCTTTTACCAGCATATTTAACCAGGCCTTTTCAGCAGGGATCACTTCATATTTTACACATTACCAACAAAAAAAACAAAAAACATAAATAGAAAAAAAAAAAAAAAAAAATGTGGTTTTTTTTCAATAATTTGAAAAAAGTCTCTCCTGCTCACCGAGGCTGCATTTATTTGATTAAAAAATACAGTAAAAATTGTGAAGTTGATGCTGGAAATACAGTTTTGATGACTGAATAAATTACAGTTTAACAGATATTCACATAGAAAACAGCTGTTTTAAATTACAAAACTATTTCACAATTTTTACTGTATTTTTGAATCAAGTGAACGCAGCCTTGGTGAGCAGAAGAGACTTGTAAAACATTACAAATCTGAATTATTCCAGACTTCAGAGCGCGAGTGTAGTTGCTGAGGAGTGTTTTCTTGGTTTCAGGTGGTGATGGCTCTTCTGAAATACTGGCCAAAGACTCACAGTCCAAAGGAGGTGATGTTTCTGAACGAGCTGGAAGAGATTCTGGACGTCATCGAGCCGTCAGAGTTTGTTAAAGTCATGGAGCCCTTATTCAGACAGCTGGCCAAATGCGTCTCCAGTCCACATTTCCAGGTCTGCTGGACCCACAGAAAGCAGCACGCATTCATGAAACAATCCCTGTCTAACTGTTATTACATTCGTGTCGTCCTCAGGTTGCGGAGCGAGCTCTCTACTACTGGAATAACGAGTACATCATGAGTTTAATCAGCGATAACGCGGCGAGGATCCTGCCCATCATGTTCCCCTCGCTGTACCGAAACTCCAAAACCCACTGGAACAAGTGAGTCACTGTTTACAAGTCTTCATTCTGGGAGACTAGCGTTCCACCGGTTATCGAGAATATTTACTAATTTGGTAAATAAATGAGTGAGTCAAAGGGGCTTTATGCATGTAAAGAGGTCAGCCAATCATAAGAAAGCTCATTTGCATATGAATGTCCAACAAATACTGTATCAGAAAGTAATTGAAATCATCAGAGAGGATGGAAAATTGAAAAATTATGTATAAAACATATATAAAATAATTAATTTTTGACTACTATACACCAAAACCAGAATATACTGTATATATTTGTGTTTGGTTAAGTGTCAATTTTATTTTTCATATTTTATATGATGTGTGTATTTTCATAATTCACATAATTTTATTCTTTATAACAACTTGCACAATATCAAGAAAGTGCAGAATCAGTTTGACTTTTATACTGACTTTAAAAGTGATTCAGTCCATCGACACTGTTCAGATGTTCAGTCTGTTTGATGCTGTCACTTCCTCTTCCTGTCATCAGGACGATCCACGGGCTGATCTATAACGCTCTGAAGCTGTTCATGGAGATGAATCAGAAGCTGTTTGACGACTGCACACAGCAGTTCAGAGCCGAGAAGAACAAGTAGGAAGTGCTTACACTCACTCACTCACTCACTCACTCACACACTTACCTACTCACATCATCTCACTCTATCACTCCACGTCACCACTCACTTCACTCACTTGTCTTCACCTTCACATCACACATCCGCACAAACACTTACTCACATCACAACTCACTCCACCGTACACTCATCCGGCCCGGTCCCCCCTCACCTCACGGCTACCCACTCACTCCACACACTCACACACCCCTTGCACATCATTCTCCTCATCTTCACATCATGCTCACGTCACCTCAACTCATTTCCGCACTCATTCACTCCTGACACCACTCACACAGGTCACGCATCTTCACGCCACCTCACTTAACTTCACTAGCCCACACACACATCTCACCCTCACAGACAACACCCTCACACACACTCCACTCCCCCACTCATGGTCCAACCCACACCACACACACCCACACACTCACACTAGGACTTCACTACTCACACTCCTCACTCTCACTCACCCTCACATCACCTCACTCACTCTCACGATTCACCACGAATCCTCATTCACTCACTACATCACTCCAGCACAACCACACACAACACATACCATTCATCCTCATCACACCACAACTCACCTTCTCTCACACACCAACACTCGACGTCCTCTCCACACACACACCCACACAGAGGAGACACACACAACGCACGACACATACAACCACTCATTACACACTCCCCTCACTCCCTACCATCTTCCCTCACCACACACAGAAACACTTCTACACACACACTCACTCTCTTCCCACACACACTCGCTGAACTCAACTCTCCTCCACATGACACTCACTCAATCACTTCACAAACACAAGCACCTCACATATCACATCTCGGAGTCACGTCCCACATCACTCACTGACAGCCCACTTCCTCGTATCAGTCCACGCACCATGACACTCAACTCAGCAGTCCCACACACCCTCTCCCTCACCAGACACCACTCCATCACACTCCCTCGTCACACACCCGACGTTCCCTCCTTCCTCTCACTCACCTATCTCTCACACTCACTCCTCACGGCTCCATCACTCACTCACTGTGTAACACACACTCCACAACACCACACCTCACCTCTCTCTCACACACACACTCACTCGCTCACACACACACACACTTACCAACACCCACACACACACACACACACACAGAAAACACTCATTACACACACACTCACTCACCCACTCACACTCACTCACACACACACACACACACTCACTCACACACTCACTCACTCACTTCACACACTCACTATCAACTCACCCACTCCCTTCACTCTCACCACACTCACGTCACTCACACACATCACTCCTCACTCACTCACTCACACACACTCACACTCACACACTCTCACTCTCTCACTCACTCACTCAATCTCTCTCACTCAGTCACTCACTCACTCAATCTCTCTCACTCAGTCACTCACTCACTCAATCTCTCTCACTCTCTCACTCACTCACCTCACTCACTCACACACACACACTATAACACACACACTCACTCTCTCACACACACACACTCCTCTCTCTCTCACACACACACACACACACTCACTCACACACTCACGCTCACTCACTCACTCACACACACAACAAACTCATACAAACAAACACACACACACACACAACTCACAGCTCACACACTTATCACAAAGCACATCACTTTAAACCATCACCCCAAACTCTCTCTCTCACACTCACACACCCACACACACTCACTCCCTTCACTCACTCTCTCACACACAACACTTTGAGAGGTCACTCTTCGTTGTTGCTAAACTCTTCCTTTCTTTCTCCTCTCACTTAGAGCAAAAGTTGACGTCGGACAAGAGCGCCAGGAGGCGTCGGACTAAAGATCGGACATCTCGCCCAAGTCAAACCCACAGGAAACCGGCTCCTTGTCCACTGACTCCTGTGGGCCGAGAAACTCATTCATTTTAAGCTAGCAATAGTCACATTTTTACATGAAATATTTAGGGCCCCTATGACATCCGTTTGATTTTTTTTTTTCCTAAAGCGTTTTTTTTTTTTTTTTCCGTTGTTTATTTTTTTTGGATTCTGTCTTTTTTTTCTGTTTTTTTTTTTCTTTTCGTTATCAATTCTTCTCAAACTCCTTTATAATAGTTTATTATTGTATTAGTCAAAAAGCATGTCTAATTAATTAAAATCTTGAAACTTATACATTTTCACATCAATTTATTAAAAGTTTAACAAAAATTACATGTTTAGGGCCCTATGAAATGTTTTATTTTTTCTCAACATATTTTTATTGTTACCAAATTCTGTGTTAGCATGTCTAATTATTTGAATGCATAAAACCACTTAATTAATTAATTATTTTCTTAAAGTAGCCTTATGAATTTTATTTTTTTTATTCTGTGTTGTGTATTTAAATTTGTCTGGTTATCAAATGAAGGCATAAAATTTTAATTTAATTTATCTTTTAATTATTGAAA
The DNA here is from genome assembly GCA_018155175.1 of Sinocyclocheilus anophthalmus. Classification (NCBI taxonomy): domain Eukaryota; kingdom Metazoa; phylum Chordata; class Actinopteri; order Cypriniformes; family Cyprinidae; genus Sinocyclocheilus; species Sinocyclocheilus anophthalmus. The sequence goes on from JADLZN010009921.1 coordinate 345,373, forward strand.
ATTAAACAAATTTAATTTTTTTTGGCAAACAAAGGGGATTTACTATTAAAATTAAAACATGGAAGAAATGTTTTGTGTGATTATTCCTTAAAAAAAATAATGTTTGTTTCATTTTAGTAGTAGTAGTAGTCTATGTACATTCTACTGAAAAATAGTAATAGGCACAATGTCTTCAAAATAAACCGGACTTTTATTTTGACGGGTTGCCGTGAATATCTTTACAGTTCTGTGTATGAGATATGAAGCTACTTTTACTCAAATCAAACGGTGTCATGAAGTGACTCTCAGAGCAGTTCTGGAGATGTTGTTCATGTATTTACATCCTCATTTAGTGAGACGCTTCAGTATGTGTGTAGTAAACAAAACCAACTTTTGCGGCTTAATATTTACAGACACTATATGATTTGAGTTAAGTTAAGACCTATTTGATTAATCATTCAAATTTGACAAATCCGTGCAATTCCGCATTAAAGAACTTGTGAATTTCTGTTTTTAATGAACTGGATTCTGGGTCTTAGTGCGCCCCTATATATTCCGGTTCAAGTAGAAGGCTCTTCAGCAGCTTTGATTAGGCACACTGCCATCATTTGACAGACATCCACAGTTTTATAATAAAAAAGATATATGTCCGCTGGAGAAGCACAAAACCAGTTCATAAGGATCAATTTCTCAAATTGAGATGTATACATCATCTGAAAGCTTACTTATAAGCTTTCCATATTGATGTGGTGGTTTTGGTTATGATCGACATATTTTGGCTGAGAATTAGTGGTCGACCGATGATCGCCATGCCCCGTATTCGGTCCAATATTTGGCATTTTTCAAATATCGGCATCGGCCGATAAGTTTTCCCTCTTGTTCGCCGTCGTTGTCAACAGTTCTGTCTAATACGGATAGAAGTCTGTCTAATAATCAGATAGAACTGTTAACAAATCATTAAATTTATACAAAATGTTTATTAACTATTTGCTTTTTTTATTTATTGAGTATAGAAAGGCAAACATTAAATACTTTCTCGTTTTTGCGTCAGCAGTCAGCAATATACATTTAACATTTGAAACCAAATCCTTTGAATGAATACTGAACATTTAATTTCACAAACCTTGCAAAATCTTGTGAAGTGTGCATGTGACCTGCATGATTGCATGTTCTCTGCGTGACCTTCAGTCCGTGCAAATTGAATGCTTTAAACATTACATTCGTGATTTCAAATTATGCTGCGCTTTATGCATTTACCCACTGTCATATTCATGTCATTTTCACTGTATGCTGTATGTAAAATGAGTGTTACCTTGCCTTTATTTGAAAAATTGTGATTCCCAATGCACACAAACTTCCTAGAATACTGAGTGCCCTGTTGGTTACTGTGTTTACTTCCTTTTTTTTAATTATATTTTTTATTAAATATGTATTTATTTGTGGAAAATACTTTGTCATCTAAAGTATGTTTATTTTACAAATTTAGTTTTTAATCCATTTTCAAATGATATCAGATTTCTTAAATATTAATTAAAATAAATACAATTATATCGGCTTTATATCGGCCACCCTGCTTTCCCAGATATCGGCATCGGCTGTCAAAAAAACCATATCGGTCTACCACTTAGCTGATATAACAGGCTATTTTTGAAAAATCTGAATCTAAGTGTTGCACAAAAATCTAAAATTGGAAACCATCTTTAACTTAAAAGCTTGTCCGAAATGAATTTCCTTTCTATGCAATGCATATTACTAATCAAAAATTCAGTTTTTATGTTTTTACAGTAGGAAATTTACAAAATATTTTTATGGAACATGATCTTTACTTAATTTTCTAATGATTTTTGGCATAAAAGAATCGATAATTTTGACCCATACAATGGATTGTTGGCTATTGCTACAAATATCCCCCCAGCGACTTAAGACTGCTTTTGTACTCCAGGCTCACATATTTGTTGATAGTAATGCATTTACAGTAGAAATGCAATGGTTGTGAGTGCATTTGTTTACATTTTGTGGTAATCAACATGCTTGTTAGTATTGGAAACAATATTATTAATGTGCATTTATCTTTGTTAGTTCCTTTTAAAACGGTTGTACTGTAAAATGTTTTTTCTGCTTTAGTTTCTCATGCACATCGACTCCAGCAGCCTCAGCAGTCCGATGGACATGGAGACAGACGGGCCGATCATTGAAGATGTCATGATGCTGAAGAAGACCGTAGAAGAAGAAGCCACTCAGGTAGAAGTGCTTTGGAAATTAGTCTCTGATTCTCACCGTGGCTGCATTTATTGTGGACCCAAAGTACGTAATGTAATATTGTGAAATATTATTACTATTTCAAATAAGTGTTTTCTATGTGAAACTCTGTTAAACTGTAATTTATTCCTGTGATCAAAGCTGTATTTTCAGCATCATTACTCCAGTCTTCAGTGTCACACGATCAATTCATCGGTGCATTATTCTGAAGAAAAAATGTTCCCATAATCTTTCTTGCCTCTGAAATTACTTTTCCGGTGACATAAACGAGGCAGAATGCGTTGTGAAAATATCGCCCAATATTCAGGTCTCATAAAGTGTTTATTAACTCTTTAAACACCCTAAAAGGTCTTAAATCAGAGCAGGAAGTCTCAAAATCATAAAGTTGTGGCATTAAGTGTTGCATACGCTGCAAAAAAATTAATATCTATAATATTTTTGTCTTGTTTTCCAGTGCAAATATCTGAACATTTTGAAATCGATGCGTTTATTTCAGATGCAAAATGAAGATTTTCTTGTTTTCTGAGAAATTGATCAAAATTAGGTGAGTGTATGTTTAAAATGTGTCAATAGAGAATGAAAACTTATTTTTCTTTGAATTTCTGAGCACACTGACAGATATTTGTTCATGATTTCATCATTAATTCACTTCATTTTGATCAATTTCTCGAAGACTTTGTTGTCTTTTTGTCATTTTTATTATTTTTTTGTTGTTTTTAATTTAAAAAATTTAAAATTCTGCCAGTAGTTTTTTTATTTCATTTTTTTTTTTCATTTTTAAATTCTTATAGTACCTCAGTAAAATGAAAATGAGAAATGTTGCTTTGGAAACAAAGGTTTTATATATATATAAATGTGTCTTGAGCAGCAAATCAGCATATTATACTGATCTCTGAAGATCATGTGACACTGAAGACTGGAGGAATGATGCTGAAAATACAGCTGCGCATCACAGAAATAAATTACGGTTTAACACATATTCACACAGAAAACAGCTATAATAAATAGCCAAAAATTATTCACATTTACTGGCTTTTTTGCGGTATTTGGATAAATCTAATGCAAGCTTTTGGTGAGCAGGAAGAGAATTATTTAAAAAACCTTAAAAATCTTAAACTGTGTCAAAACCTGTGACCTGGTAGTGTATCTATATATAAACATATAGAATATATATATATATACTATATATATATTTTTAATTTTTTTTTATTAAAGTAAACGAAAATGTTTTTTCTAGTATATATGCATTGCTAAGGAACTCTTTGCTTTTCATTTGAGATAACTTTAAAGATGATTTTCTTTTCCCCTCAATATTTAATTTTTTTTTTTGCACCCTCAGATTCCAGATTTTTTCCAGAATAGTTGTATCTCGGCCCAATATTATCCTATCCTAACAAACCATACTCCTGAAAGCGATTGATGATAAATCTCTGACCACCTTATGACTCTTTTTTTTTGTGCTCCAGGTTCACAATGAATGAAATCTCACTTCATTTTTCCGTTTTTTTTTTTGGGTGAGCTGTCCCTTTATAAATTACCCTGCCCCTTGCTGCTGCCAATCTCATTGCGGTTTAATTTTGCTTCTTTGCTCAGATCCACAGAGACCAGCGTAGAGAGCGTCCCCTGATGCGACGCAAGTCCGAGCTGCCTCAGGATGTGGTCCACGCCGGAAGGCCCTGATGTACGCATCACCGCGCGCGAGCCGAGGACTGCTCGACGTTGCCCCAACGACCGGGCCCTAGATGCGCCCAGACGGCCCAAAAAGTGCCCAGTCCCGTGGACTCCAAAACACCCTCACACGCAACCCTGTTTTCGGGCCTCCATAAAACCTAACTGTATGTTGCGGTTTTTTTGTTTTGTTTCCTTCCCCTCGCTTTCGCCGTGGAGCCATGTCCCACTCCAGACCCTCAGTGCTAAGGGTCCCTTCTCATGGGGTTCAAAAGAGACGCTGACCCAGCAGATGGTTTTTTTGGCCAGATCTCTTGCATTCGGTTCGCGAGCTGATGATTTAAATTGTAGACGATTCTCAGGTTGCCGCGGTCAGATTTCGGTCTTCTCGGTGGTTCGCGTCTTTTGTGTGACGCTTGGCTTCGCCTAGATGTGCATTTCGCATTTGAAGAACGAAACGAAACCCTTCCGTTCTTGTCCAAACACTTTGGCAATAAGTTCGTCCAGGGAGATTTTGGTTGTTCAAACAATGGTGAATGGCCTTATGGTGGTTAATCAGTGTTTAGATGAGCGTGAAAGCTTTTGAACAGGCTATAGTTACAGAGAACATTTAGGCCACGCCCACACAATCCAACGCTCTCCATTGACTTTGTATTGCGGGAAGCTGCCTGCGTGTCATTTCTGACTTATAACAAAAAACAGAGCAAAGCTGCTGTGTGACGAGGTGTACAGCAAACAAGCTAAAAAACCCAGAACTATGTTTTTTATAAGCTGTCGACACAAAAAAAAACTAAAAATAGTTTAGTTGGATCATTTCTCAAACAAAGGGAAGGTTAGGAAAAGGGGCACTAGACCAATAAAATGTAGTTTCTTAATACATCTCCTCCTCTCAGATTCACATAGGGTGGTGAAATAATCCTTTGAAATGGTTAAAAATAATGAATGGGCTTGTCGCCGATTACGTTTGCCTCCAGTGGGCGCCGTTCTCAGTAGGGATGCACCGAAATGAAAATTCTTGGCCGAAACCGAACAAAATTAAACACTGGGCCGAATACCGAACAATGAGTTTTTTCCCCATGTATTTTGCCAATATTTTAATTCACCATTGCATAACTTAAAAAGCCAAAATGTGCTTTTTACTGTTTTGTCTTGCTTTTCAAAGAAAAAAAATCAATTACAAAACAACAATTTAAAAATATTTTTAACATTCTAGCAGACACTATACCAACAAAGCACAATTTAACTTAAAATTAATAAGTTAGTAAAATAATAATGTTTGGCCTTCAGACCCCCTTCTTGAATAAGGCATGTATTTTTACTGTACAATTAAACGCAGCCTTTCTGAGAAGAGCCTTCTTTTAAAACATTAGAAAATATTTACAGAAAAAAAATTCCCTATTTAACCTATGTGTGAATGTTTCTAATATAAAGTGTTATTAAACAGAGCTGTTTTAAATGATTAAAAAAATTATCGGTTTATTGTTTCTTTCTTCCTTTTTTTATTTTACAGAACAACAGTAAAATTACAATACTAACCTTTATGAATGTTGATAAGAGTTCTTGCTTCTTCTCAACTTTTATTTTGGCGGAAACACGCAGGAAGACCTCTCTTCCTACTTCTTTTGATACCGATTTATCCACGAGTTCTCGTTACGACTACTTGTCGCACTGTATCGCATTCTCACTACACCTTAAAATTCATAAAATCTTAGCAAGCTGAACCGTAGTAACAGTTTCACTGTACATTTTCCCTCGGCGCGTGTGCACCCCCCTGGTTAACAAGCAGAAGCGCTGTCAGAAATACATTCCATGCATGTGTGTATTAGAAAACCTAACATTTTGCAGTTTTATTTACTATTGTTTTAAGCCATATCATCATACGTAACCAGAGACAAAAAACCACTCCCGTCCCTCTCTCTCATCATCGAAAGACCATGACTCACTTTTGTGGCCTTAACTCGTTTGGGATCCGCGTACAACAGTAGCTTTGTAGGCATTGCTTCAGTTTCTTTCTCTGTTTGTTTATAATCAGAAATGACAGGAGGCAGCTTCCCGCAATGAAGCGTTTGATTGTGTTGGGCTTGGCCTAAATGCGCCTCTTATCTATATCCACGCGGTCAGCCCTCGCCCGCCTCCTTTGGCTCGTCTCGGAAGCCAACACGGAATTGACTGAAACTGTAATTCATCGCTGGCCGCTAGAGTCTCCCATAGCCTCCCCATGTAAAACTCAATACAACTTTATCAGTCGAAAAAACTGTTTACAGTCTGGTCAAAAAAGTAGTTTTGGTCTAATATAGCTAATTTTGCCCTTCACGCGACGACTGTGGGGGGGTGCTTTTGTTATATCTCATTTCCGTTTAAAATTATATTAAGCCTAAAGTCTGCATAATGAAGGGCGGTGGCCACTTGAGTGACAGGTGGAATTTGGCGCTGCTGTCACCTCGTACCTTTCGAGCTAGTTGGGCGTGGCTTCATTTCAGCAACCATCTTCATTCGCCCGCCTCTTTTTTGCCCATTTTCGATTATCCGGGAGTGACGCACGGCTGCCAAGATGGCGACGGCTGGCTCCGCCTACTTTAGGCTTCAAAAAGGCTCTTCGGAACTCTTCGGGTGACGTCACGGACACTACGTCCATGTTTTTATACAGTCTATGATCTATACCGATCGTTTTTTTTTTTTGGCTCCACCCTTCGCTCCACGTGCCCCACCCCCCCCCATTCGCGTGTGTGTTTTCCGACCAAGCCTTTATTTGCATAGAGTGCCTTTTTAGCTAAAGGAAAAAGTATTTTTCTTCTAAAATTTAGCTGGTTTTGCTCGTAACAAAAGCGGTCAAGATGGGACCCGGAGAAGCCCGACGTTTCCTGATAAACTTGAACGACTTTCTCCGTTTGTTTTCTTGGGTTTGGTTGACGACGGATCCCTCTGAACCATTGTTTGAACTTCCATTGGGTTTTATTCTCGGCCCGTATAAGCTCGTCTGTCCGATTTGAATGTACAAATTTAAATAGGTGAATAGACAAAGATGTTATTTTTCTCTGTCCATTCTCGGTTTCTAATTTCAACTCCTTCCTCTTGTGTTTCGGCTGTAGTGCTAAAATCTAAAAACGTAACTCTATGAACGATCATTTTTCTTGCCGTTCGTTTCCAGCTGGAAGCTTTCATTGTGGTGAACTTCACGTTTCGTTTCGTTTCATGAAAGAAAATACAACTGCAAAGTGTCCTTTAGTATGCATCCCTCTACTAAACGGCTTCATCTGATATTGTACATACTGTTATGATCCATCTATTATTGAATGGTAGATCTCTTATTTTGTATAAATCTTCTCGTGTACAGATGAAAACAGTTATTAGCCACTTGACAGACAGACTTCCGTAACTGCGTTAGAAAGTTTAGGATTTAATTTCAGTTTTTTTTACTATTTGTAATAGAAGTTTTCTGTCTCTGCATTCAGCTGTCTGATGAGATCCATCATAAAATAGCCTTCATATGTGCTTTTCTCCAAATCTCAAGTGGTGTATGTCTATATACAGCAAATAAAGAAAACGTGTTTTATATTTTCATCTTACAAGAACGTGTTGATTGTATTCTGTGTTATGCATGCGTGAGCGTATATTAGCTTTGACAATGAAATTTTAGCACTAAAGTAGTTTTTGAAGGCTTTTCTCATTCATTGAAGTCTTTAACGTTGTTTTTAGTTTGATTGGATGCTTTAGATTTTCATTTACTCGAGCGTGCGAGTGCTGAATCTGAAATGCATCGATAATAATTCATTTTATAGAAGCTCCTCATAATTGGGACTGAAAATGGGTGATGGATTTTTAATTACTTTTAATTTGTCTGTAATTTCTCACGAAACACTCATGAATGGAATGGGAACTTTGGGGGAACATGTGCTTAATATTCATGAAAAAATGTCAACAATACAAAAAAAATTCTACCGTAGGTTTTTGTTGATCATAATAAAAATTATTAAAATTTTGGGTTAGTTATTTTGTTTCTCTACTCAATGTTAATCTTGCATGAAAACATCAGTTTTAAAAGTTATTAAAGTTAGTATTAGTATAATATAAGGGTGAGGGTTACCTGCAGTTAACATAGAAAGAAAAGAAAAGAGAGCCAGAGATCCACAAACTCTTCTGTCAGCCGAAACTCAGGTTAATATTTGAATAATTTAGCAACATATTCTCGGTTCTCAAATATCGATTTATGATCCATGTAAATCAAAATGGCTTAAGCCTCTGTATATCTTGACATGGTATATTTGGTTATTACCATATAAATGTTATTTCTAATAAATTATTCACAGATGTTATCCTGTAAATGCAGATGTACTCATAGTGTTTGTGATAAACATATCAGCTGAAGATATTGAAAATTAATTTTTCGGTTTCATTTTGGGTTGACTTCAAAACAGACATAACAAAAAAATTCAACAAAGCCCTTAATTTAGAATCTCATGATATTGAACTTTATCAAAACCCGTATTTTTCTCAAAAACAAAATTACATTATTAATCAGTTAATTATTTTAGCAAAGTTTTATGTTCGTAATTCAAAAGAAACCATCATATATTACTTTTTGTAACCACTGACCTTAAAATATATTTTAAAACCCTTGAGATCACAAAATAAGAAGCTTATAAAAACAAAAAAAATTCTAAAGCTTTTAAAATTGATGTAACTGCCCTAATATTAAATAGCACTTTTTTAAATTAATTAATTTTTTTTAATGTTTATGTTCATTTTATGTTTTTTTGTTGTTATTCTGTTTTACATGCTTTAAACTGTACAACATTGCCTTATATTTGCCTTGTACTTGTATGTGATGGAACTAAATAAAAGAAATAAATAAATAAAAATAGCTCCAAACATCCAATTAAAAAAAAGAAATAGTAAATTGGGATAGTAATTAAAGTGCCCATCGAATGCACACTTCAGAATCCAGGTGGAAGAAGTAGGTTATACGGGTACTTTTCACCTACAGTTTTTCGAATACTATCGTTGTGTCCGAAATGGCGTACTTCCCTACTATATAGTTGGCAGAACACGGTATGTGAGGCTTGTAGTAGGCCTATGTCTGAATTAATAGTATTCGAAAAACAGATTCTGAAGTGTGCATTCGATGAACACTTCACTAAGCACTGAAGAGACTATTGCTTCAGAATAAATTACGTTTACACCAAAAAAAATAAATAAAATAAAAAAATTTCCCTCGGACAAGAAACCTTTTTTACTCGGACAAGTGAATGACGAGCACATGTCAAGGCTAAATGTCGAGCGCTGCCAAGGTATATGTCCAGTACAATTTTAACACATAGTGTCCGTGATATGATTGAGTATCATACGGTGTGACCTTTACGTTTTCTGTAAAAAAACTATTTAGGTCCTTTATTTGGATGCAAAGAATTTAATGTTCACTTCCAGTAAATGTTTGGAATGATTGCGATTTCTTTTAAGTATTTGAAAAAAAAGTATCTTATTCTCACCAGGGCTGCATTTATTTGATCGAAAATACAGTAAAAATTGTGAATTATTATTACAATTTAGAATAAGTGTTTTCTATGTGAATATGTGTTAAACTGTAATGTATTTCTGTGATGCGCAGCTGTATTTTCAGCATCATTCCTCCAGTCTTCAGTGTCACATGATCTTCAGAAATCAGTATAATATGCTGATCTGCTGCTCAATTATTATCATGTACCAGGGGCGTTCTGGAGTTCTCCTCAGTGACCACATCTATGATGCTTTTTCTTAATTTAAAGTCATTTATTTGCGCGCGATTCTGGATAAACTGAGAATGGAGAATCACTTTTTTTTTTTAAAATAGATATGATTCTGGAAATAATTGAATAAATAGACAACTAAACAATATAACAATTTACTAGAGGTTTTGACAAAATGCTAATTGCTGCAATCTATTTATAAAATCTATTCAATATTCAACGAATTGTTGAAAAAAAAAATTAAAGTTGAACGAATGATTCATCGACTCGCGCGTAAAGACTTCACTTGCTTTCCTGAATGATTCAATGTTTCTTGAACGAATCTCTTTTTTAAAGTCACTTGTCGCCACCTGCTGGCGTTACGTTGTCATGGATACAATATTAAAGGGGGGGGGGGGGGGGGGATAGGTCAATCTAAAAATGAAAATGTGAGGTTATCTGCTTACCCCGGGGCATCCAGCTGTAGTTGACTTTATTTTTCAGTAGAACACAAAAAATTATGATTTTATTTTTTAATGGTAAAAAAAAATCTATGAGAGTAAAAAAACATGCACAGACAAATCCAAATTAAACCCTGCGGCTCGTGACGACACATTGATGTCCTAAGACACGAAACGATCGGTTTGTGCCAGAAACCAAAATTTTTCCCTCTAATACACCACTATGTCCAACTGACTTTGAGCGTGCGCAGGCATCCGTCGGCGTGAGGTGTACGTGCTCTGGCGTTGTTTACGCAAGCGCCGGAAGTGATCTCTTGTGCGTATACGTCACTCATTGTTTACACTGTGCACAGTCATTGTAGGTATGACGGGCTAATCAAAATGGTACTTACTTGCGCTTATCCGGATTGTTAAAACCGACTTAAAACTAAAAGATTACACTCTCTCGCGCGAACTCATTCGGAGAGTGTGACTTCCCACGTATTCCCAACTTCTGAGCCTGCTCGCCTGAAGTTATGGTTGATTGCTCTTCAGCTGGATATCAACACACCCATTAATGTAAACTACGCCAGAGCGCGTACACACCTCACGTACCGGATGCCGTGCGCGCGCTCAAAGAAGTTGGACATAGTGCTGTATTAGAGGTAAAAAATTATATACATACTGTTCGGTTTCTGGCACAAACCGATCGTTTCGTGTCTTAGGACAGCAATGTGTCGTCACGAGCCGCAGGGTTTAATTAGGATTGGTCTGTGCATGTTTTTTTACACTCATAGACTTTGTTACCATTGCCATGCATTATACGACTGATAGACTCCAACGGTTGGACTTAAAAATCATCAAATGTGTTCTGCTGAAGAAACAAAGTCACCTACATCTTGGATGCCCTGCAGGGGGTAAGCAGATAAACATCACATTTTCATTTTTGGGTGAACTTTCACAGTAGGTGTCACATCACAGTGGAGTCAGCTGTCTTAACCGGTTGCAAAAAGGTGGAAAATTTCCAGTTAATTTCGGAAACATTCCGGTAATTTTGGAAACTTTCCAGGATTTTTATTTTGGAATATTCCAGGAATTTTTTGAAAGTTTCCGGAAATTTTCCACCATAATTGCAAATGCTGATTTTCAGGAGTCTTAGTGACGCTACAAATCATTTAAGCTTAATAAGTGTCTCAGATCATTTCAATGTGAAACATTTACGTTCAGTTTGTGATTTTAATTTTGTAACACACAACTTTTGGGTTTTCAATCTGCTCTGAAAGAAGGTTCAAGAACATTGTCAGATAAAACGGAGAAAAGGAGATCTCTACTCAGACCGAAAGGGGAAAAGGGTTTTCACTGGAGAATACACAACCTCAAGAAACTCAGAGAAAAGGACAAAAAAAGTCTTCGACTGGAAGATCCATCTTCAAGGAAGCCAATCCGTCCTCATCCCACCGCCGAACCCCAGAGGAAGAACACGAGTCCAAGAGACATCCATCTTCAGAGAAACAGCAATGCATCAGTGTAGATTACTGTAAAGACTTCCTTCAGGAATAGATTTACCGTCTCAGCTCGGATAACAGATGAACACAGTTCAGAGCTCAAACATACGTCTGCTGTGCTGCTCTGACGGCTGACCTTTCCTCAAACGTAAATCCGAGGCGTCCAATCGATATTAATTACATGAAGGCTAAATGAAAGGAACCTGCTGAGTGGGTCTCGTTAAACGTGTGGATAAATGGTACGATTATGAATTAAACTCTCTATATATAGAGACACTGCAGCACAAAAGCAGTGTTAAGTCGCTGGGGGATATTTGTAGCAATAGCCAACAATACATTGTATGGGACAAAATTATAAATTTTTCTTTTATGCCAAAAATCATTAGGATATTAAGTAAAGATCATGTTCCATGAAGATATTTTGTAAACTTCCTACCATAAATATATCAAAACTTAATGTTTGATTAGTAATATGCATTGCTAAGAACTTCATTTGGACAACTTTAAAGATGATTTTCTCAATATTTAGATTTTTTTTGCACCCTCAGATTCCAGATTTTCAAATAGTTGCATCTCAGCCAAATATTGTTCTATCCTAACAAACCATACATCAGTGGAAAGCTATTTATTCAGCTTTCAGCTGATGCATAACTCTCAATTTCACAAAATTTACACTTAAGACTGGTTTTGTGGTCCAGGGTCACATATGTTTGATGCATAAAGATAATTGAACTTCACAAACCATTATATCTAACTGACACAATATCGTATACAGCTAAAAAGAAAACGCGTTTCATCACAAAAAACCAGGTGCTAAATAACACCCCACTGTAAAAAATGAATCATGGGTCTTGTAATTTTCATTTAAAAAAAAAATTAAGATGATAATTAAAAATAGTGTGTATATTTCATTAAAGACATTGTGATTCAGTGTTGTATAGAAAATATTGAGGGCTTTTTACTAATAAAACCAAGAGATGTGTTTCCCTCATTTTTTTTTAAAGGAAGCTTAAGCAGTTTTGGGGCTTGGATTGAGGAACTGATTTAACAAAAAAAAAATTAAGGAAAGAAGGCTACCTATTTATTTTAAGAGAATCTGTCCCAGCATGCTTTGCATATGGCTGGAAATGGAGAGTAAATATTAAAATTAAGTTTTTGAGTGAAGGGAAACATCTATTAATATTTAGTTATGTTTGACATTTGAAAGAGTTTCTGTTACATTGCACAGTGCAATCGTTACCGTTGTGCAGAAGAGTAGAGATTATGTTTATGGTACCTACTCGTGTTCAGTAAGCGTAGCTTGCAGTATTTCTAAGTATTTCCTATGAGCTGTTGGCTGGTACAGTCTTTTAAATGTACAAAAATAACTCAAGTCAAATACAGCAGATCTTCACCAAAGTCCCACACTGTAAAAAAATGATGATTTTTACCGTGAATTTAAGACTGTAAAAATGCTACAGTAAAACCTGTTAACTGGTTAACAGTAAGTTTCCATACTATATACGGTGAATAAATGTAATTTTACAGTAAAATACTGTTAAAATTAAGTTTTTGTAAGTGAAAAAGAAAAAGTCATTGTATAATTTACAGTAAAAACCCATAAATTGACACTTCGAATTCCCTGCATGACACTTCATAATTTTTGTGTTGTTGAAATAATGTTTCTTTGTAGTTTTTCTTATCAGTCGTGTACCACTGTAAAAAATAAGTGTACTTAACTGTACATTTTTGTAAAACCGCCTCCCCGGAAAAAAAACCTGTATAGGTAACAGTAAGTGTCCGTACTATATAAGAGAAAAACTTAAATATCTAACCAGAATTTCTGTCATTTACAGTAAATGGCTGTTAATTTTGCAGTTTTTAGAAGGAAAAATAACGATCAAGTTATAATTTACCAGTCAAAAACTGTTTAAACTGATTTTTTTTCCCACTGATATTCCCTGCATGACACTCCACATTTGAACGTTTTTTTGTTTAAATAATCATGTTTTTTTTTTTAAAGTTTTTGTTATTAGTTATGTATATTTAGGCTTTATGTTACATCTTCTGTTGTTCAATGAAAGTTTATTGCATTATTTAAGTATCATGTTCGTTACCATGTGTGTTTTGTGTTTGCATGAATGACTCCATGAATGTGCACCTTCTATATATTAGTATATACTTCTGCTAATGGCGAAGCTACTTGTGATGAGCTTTGTTCTTCATGTGGCTTTCTCTTTTACCACCTGCTTTATTATGGTGGTTGTCAGTATGTTACAAAACAGATTTTAATAGCAGTGTGTATTGTTGAATTGACTGGTTTACATTCTAATTTTTCTTGTTTGTAAATTACAGTTTTGTACTGTACAATTTACAGTTTTTGGCAGTAAATGGGTTTACAGTTTTTCTGTATTTTTTACAAAACTATTCTGGAAACCACAGCTGCCAAAATTTTTTTGTAAAAACTACAGAATTTTTTTTACAGTGTACATTAGGGTTTGATCTTACATCTAATGTTGTTAAATCAATGTTATTGCATTATTTCAGTATCGTGTGTCACGATGATGGTGTTTAGTGTTTGTGTGAATGACACTGTGGCACCTTCTATATAGATATTATATATATTCTCTCTCCTCGCTCTATGATATATGTACAAGTGGGGCAAAAAAGTATTTAGTCAGCCCCAATTGTGCAAGTTCTCCCACTTAAAAAGATGAGAGAGGCCTGTAATTTTTCTCATAGGTATACCTCAAAATGAGAGACAAAATGAGAAAAAAAAAATCCAGAAAATCCCATTGTTAGGATTTTTAAAGCATTTATTTGCAAATTATGGTGGAAAAAAAGTATTTGGTCAATAAAAAAATTTCATCTCAATACTTTGTTATAAACACTTTGTTGGCAATGACAGAGGTCAAAACGTTTTCTGTAAGTCTTCACAAGGTTTTCACACACTGTGCTGGTATTTTGGCCCATTCCTCCAAGCAGATCTCCTCTAGAGCAGTAATGTTTGGGGCTGTCGCTGGGCAACACGGATTTTCAACTCCCCCCAAAGATTTTCTATGGGGTTGAGATCTGGAGACGGGCTAGGCCACTCCAGGACCTTGAAATACTTCTTACGAAGCCACTCCTTCGTTGCCCGGGCGGTGTTTGTTTGGGATCATTGTCATGCTGAAAGACCCGCCACGTTTCATCTTCAATGCCCTTGCTGATGGAAGGAGGGTTTCACTCAAAATCTCACGATACATGGCCCCATTCATTCTTCGTTTACACGGATCAGTCGTCCTGTCCCTTTGCAGAAAAACAGCCCCAAACATGATGTTTCCACCCCCATGCTTCACAGTAGGTATGGTGTCTTTTGGATGCAACTCAGCATTCTTTCTCCTCCAAACACGACAAGTTGAGTTTGTACCAAAAAGTTATATTTTGGTTTCAACTGACCATATGAAATTCTCCCAATCCTCTTCTGGATCATACAAATGCTCTCTAGCAAACTTCAGACAAGCCTGGACATGTACTGGCTTAAGCAGAGGGACACATCTGGCACTGCAGTATTTGAGTCCCTGGCGGCGCAGTGTGTTACTGATGGTAGCCTTGATACTTTGGTCCCAGCTCTCTGCAGGTAATTCACTAGGTCCCCACGTGTGGTTCTGGGATTTTTGCCCACAGTTCTTGTGATCATTTTGACCCCACGGGTGAGATCTTGCGTGGAGCCCCAGATCGAGGGAGATCGAGGGAGATTATCAGTGGTCTTGTATGTCTCCCATTTTCTAATAATTGCTCCCACAGTTGATTTCTTCACACCAAGCTGATTACCTATTGCAGATTCAGTCTTCCCAGCATGGTGCAGGTCTACAATTTTGTTTCTGGTGTCCTTTGACAGCTCGTTGGTCTTGGCCATGGTGGAGTTTGGAGTGTGACTGTTTGAGGTGTGGACAGGTGTCTTTTATACTGATAACGAGTTCAAACAGAAGCTGCCATTTAATACAGGGTAAACGAGGGAGGACCGAGGAAAAAAAAAAACGCCTCTAAAGAAGAAGTTACAGGTCTGTGAGAGCCCGAAATCTTGCTTGTTTGTAGGTGACCAAAAAATTTTACCGAGGAATTTACCAATTAATTCTTAAAAAAATCCTACAATGTGATATTCTGGATTTTCTTTTCTCATTTTGTCTATCATAGTTGAGGTATACCTATGATGAAAATACGGCCTATTCATCTTTTTAAGTGAGGAAAACTGACACAATGGTGGCTGACTCTAAATACTTTTTTGCCCCACTTTAAATACTTCCCTCCTCAGCTTGTTTAAAGCTGTTTGTGATGGGCTTTGGTTGATCAGGTGACTTTCTCATCACCACTAGTTTTTGGTGGTTATCAGTGCATTACAATGGTTCAAAACAGATATTAGTACTTCAGTATGTTGGTTTATTGATATTACATCAGTTAAAGGAGGTAGAGCTTTTTCGCATTTGGCTCCCAAACTCTGGAATAGCCTTCCTGAAAACGTTCGGGGTTCAGACACACTCTCACTGTTTAAATCTAGATTAAAGACACAACTCTTTGGCCAAGCATTCAAATAATGAATCTCATAATCTTTTACTGCAGTTATATCTATAATCAAATGCTCATTATTATTCGTTAGTTTGGGTTAAAAAAATCATTTTTGCTTGGTTGGAACAGAAGCTACACTAATTATGTCTCTATTTGTTTCACTGTTTCTGCTGGGATTGACATCCCGTGGTAACTAGGATTTACACAAGCTTCAGTCTGGATCCAGAACACCTGAGAAGAGATGATACAACCCCTCAGAGGACCTCAGATGATGCCAACCCTGAAACAACATACAGAACTACCACATTTGCTATAAGTTTGATTGCATCATAAAATAATTGCTTTTAATAGTGTTCA
Organism: Sinocyclocheilus anophthalmus; assembly: GCA_018155175.1. Taxonomy (NCBI): domain Eukaryota; kingdom Metazoa; phylum Chordata; class Actinopteri; order Cypriniformes; family Cyprinidae; genus Sinocyclocheilus; species Sinocyclocheilus anophthalmus. The sequence continues at coordinate 361,807 of JADLZN010009921.1, forward strand.
CCGTCTGTTTGATTACGTCTTTAATTGATTTTCCGTTCTGCTGGTTCGTATGGTCAGAGGAGAACTGGCCCCCCGATTGAGTCTGGTTTCTCCCAAGGTTTTTTCTCCCTTCTGTCACCGATGGAGTTTTGGTTCACTTGTCACTGTCGCCTCTGGCTTGCTTACTTGGGGACACTTAATTTCCAGCGATATCGTTGACTTGATTGCAAAGATATTATTTGAGCTGAGCTGGATGTTGACATCACTGAATTCAATGATGAACTGTCTTTAACTGAAAAATGAGTGTTTAATATTGTCACTTTGCATTATTGACACTAATTTCCTAATTAATGCTGTTCAGTTGCTTGACACAATCTGTATTTGTTAAAAGCGCTATATAAATAAAAATTGACTTGACTTATAAAATGAAAACGTAGTAAAAATATTACGTGTTAATATTGTTACCTTAATTTTGTAAGGAAAAGCTGTTCCATCGTCTAGCTCCTACCCCCCCTCCTGACATGTAGTTCAGTTTAAATGTATTTATTGAGCCTTTTCACTTATTTAACACATATTTGTTCAATATATGATTGACCCGGAAAGGATTTTATTTTTCCTGAAATTGCTTGTTAATTATTTTGTCTTTGCTCACACATGCTCTTAACAACTTGCTGGTTGCATTATTACTAGATACTGATTATTTATGTATTTATTATTATTTTTAATTAACTTGTTTTCTTTGATTGTAGGCCTCACTGGTCTCAGTTTATTTATTAATTTATTTGTTGTTGTGAATATTGCCAAAAGATCCACAGTAATGATGTAGTCTCTCAAAAAGCTGAGGGTCGTAAGTCAGATCAAATGAAGCCACAACAATCAGTACACAATAAATACAAACCTTTGTGCTAATTGAAAGAAAACAAGTAACAACGATGGTTTAATCAGAATTTGCTGATGATTTAAAAGATATTTAATACCAAATAAAACATATTTCAGCACAGACAACAAGGGTTCTATCTTAATTATGCCATTTTTTAGATCCAGCGCCCATACAGACCGCGCAATCTATTGGTTTAATATATGATTATATAATTTAGGTATTTTGATACTTCACCATTTATTTATTTCTGATTCACAGTTTGCAGGGAACAGCATTGGAGAAGAAATCTGCAGGTAGCATTTTGCATGCATCTCACCAATATTAATGGCTTTTTTATTAATTTTTAGTCACAGCAATGGTCTTTAGTGACACAAGATGGAGCCAAAACCCTGCAGACGACAAGAACACAGAGGCAGTGAGTCACAAGTGCACTAAAATACATCTAAACATTTTCAACAGTTATGATTTATGCTTCATAAAGTTGATTTATTTGATCAAAAATACAGGAAACAAGAATATAGTGAAATATTGTTACAGAATAACCAAATCAGCATATTATACTGATTTCTGAAGATCATGTGACTCTGAAGACTGCAGTAATGATGCTGAAAATACAGCTGCACATCACAGAAATATATTACAGTTTAACAGAGATTCACAGAGAAAACAGCTATTTTAAATCACAATAATATTTCACAATTTTTACTGTATTTTTGATCAAATAAATGCAGCCTCGGTGAGCAGGAGAATGCTTCTTTCATAAACATTAAAAATCGTAATTATACATAAAATCATAAAACTTGGATCACTTGCATGCTTCAATGTCAGTATATTAGGTGATATTTGATTTTAAATATACTTAACTTACTTTTTTATATGGTAAGCAATTGTAATACTGTAGTACAACAATCAAATCCTAAATCAGCCAGTCATTATGTATTGCTCACATAACGCGAATCATATAAGGACTAAAGCAAATTTAAAATTGACAGCGATGAAGGAAATTAAAACTTGCAGGACTGTAACTTTGACAGTGTGACATGCTTCTTATTAATGTTTCGTACCAGTGTCCTTTAAGCAAAATCGTATATAAAACTATCAAATAGAATTCTGTTGAATCGCCTATAGACCTTTTTCAACGTAATGTCTTTTTTTGTCTATTCTGACATTTTCAAAAACCTCGCATTTGGGGGTTTTTCTCTCTCAAAACCATTATTTATCTTTCTGTCAATGCTGTTATTTTCTCTCTCAAGCACTAAAGCAGAGGTTTTGAAGAATCTTCACGTTTAATGTCGTGCGTTGCCACTGATGGTGAGAGAAGCAGCAGATGGGTGGATTATAAGTAAATGTCTGCTTAAATTTGGGTTTGTTCCTAACAACATTTTTAGAGCTAGAGCTTTTGAGGGTCATTATAAACAAAAAAGCTTTAAAAAGTCTCAGTTTGTGTTCCATTGCAAAGAAGGATGAACATGAGGGTGTGCAAATCAAGGTTATTTTCAATAACTAAAACTAAAACCATGAAACATTTTTTTTTTAAATTTAAATACACATTAACTGAAATAAAATAAAATATAAATGGATAATTCACATAAGAAATGAAATTGTCATCATCATTCGCACCAGTGTTATTTTAGTATTAATATAATATTTTTAAATATATTTTCTGTTTTCATTTTAATTTTTAACCGTTTGTAATTTAGTTTTTTTTAGTTTGTTAAATTTAGATTTAGACTAAAGTTAAACTTAAAAACTAAAACTTTATTTTATTTCATTTGGTTGCCAAGGCAACTCATTTTAGTTTAGTTTGACTAAAATGAAATAAACTAGGATACAAAACTTTCGATAACTAATTTTAAAAATTCCATAGGACAAAATAAAAATGGGACAGGAAACTATGATTTACTAAAACTTTCACTACAAGTTAATTTTTTTAATTAAAATATTAAAAATTCAAATGTCAAAACTGTTAAATAAAATTTATTTTTTATTAAAATTAAAAATTTAGATCAGAATGCAAAATATCAACAAAAACTAAAATCCTAATGATACTAAAATAACACTGCTGCAAATGATGACTACATTTTTATTTCTTAGGTGAAATATCCATTTAATCGAGCCTCTGCAGTCAAAAATGATCACGCATCAGAATCCTGTCTGACCAATCAGATTTGAGGAAGATCTACCAACATATTCCCAATATTGAATATCTGGCTCTGTTTCCGTCTCAGTGTCACGTTTTCCCTCTCTCCCCATCTCTCCGTGACCCAGACGAGAGCCTCGTATCTCAGGCAGATGAGGCTATCTTGACCTACTTCTGCTTGCTGCTTATGCCATGGTTTTTATTTGGACCTTGCCACCAACACCGGGTCTTTTTAGGTGAATTCAGAGATGGTGGGTGAGAGATGTGAAGATGAAAGAAGATAGTCAATGAGCTCTCCATGATTCAGAAATAAAGCAGCGTGCAATTAAGTGACATGTCATCGCTCAAAACACATTAGCGTTTATGCTTCTCGTGCTTGGCATGAAATTCAGAAGACACCAGTGTGTTTGCTCCAGCGTTTCTTTAAATACATGCACACAAGAAATAAAAAATACAAGTGAGATCTCAGTAGTATCTTCTAGTCAGGAGCAAGCCGGTTTTAACACAAATTAAGACCTTAAATTGAAGCAGAAACTCTTAAGTTATGGCATTAAATGTGCCAATAAAAATGTCTAGACATCCTTAAATCAAGCTTGCATCTTTACTTGAGATTTTCAAAATTAAGATATGACGATACTTTTGTTGTTGTGTGAAAACAAACTTTTAAAAATAAATGTTCCACTGCAAAAAAGAAAGAAAAAAGATGAACATGAAGGTGTGCAAATCAGGGTTTTTATCAATAGCTAAACTATATACCATGAAAATCTATATATAGAATTATTGCAATAAATTAAGTTACCTGAACTGAAAAAAATATAAACGGAAAGTTCACCTTAATAAATGAATATTTCATGACCATTTGCATCAGTGTTATTTTAGTATTATAATTATAGTTGTTTCAATTATTTTATACACTTTGTTTTCATTTTAATTTATTTCAAATTAATATTAGTTCATTTTAGTGATTTTATGTTTTTGTCATTTTTATGTCTGTATAGTTTTTAAGTTTTATGCTATAGTTTTAGTTGAACATAAAGTTAGACTAACGTTAACTTATTTATTTTATTTTCAGCGAGTTCCAAGCAATTATTTTAGTTTACCTAATTTTAAGTACTAAACTAAATAAAATTAACCTTAATAACAACTATATAGACATAAAAAAAACCTAAAATAATATACAGGACAAAAACACACAAGAAAATTAGTAATATAATCAACTTAAATTCTTTTTGTACCTAACCCTTCCATAAATGAAGGTCTTAAATCAGAGCATAAAGTCTTAAATTCATGAAGTCTTGTCATTAAATGTTCCAGTACAAATATCGAAACATCCTTAAATCAAGATACATTTATTTGAGATGCAAAATGAAGCCCACAAAGTCTGTGTTTTCTAAAAAAAAAAAAAAAAAAAAAAAATTGTTTTTATTAAAATGAAGTGAGTTTGGACTTAAAACAAGAACAAATATCTGCCAATTGAGTACAAAAACTTGTTTTCCCTTTGGATTAAGTAAGATGTTCTGAGCCACTGCAATATTTGTTCTTGATTAATCATAAACTCACTTCCATTTTGATACTTTTTCGAAAAGAAGACTTATGGCATGTGGACATAAAGTAAATATGGCCTCCAGTATATTCTGCTGTATGAATATTTGAATATGCAATACACCAAAATAAAGATCAGAGCCTCTACTTTTAAAAAAAGTATTCTAGCTTAAAGCATTCTTTTTTATCAACACTTGAATATAGGTAGGTTTCATAAAAATGCATAATTTTGAGCAAAAAGGTGAGAATCTAATTTTTATCAAAAACTACATCTGGATAATATTCAGTACGATTATCAAAGCATAAATCCAGTAAATCGCTTCCATCAACACCTCCAAAGCTTGCATAGACATCACTTACTAGATCAACATTTTACTCTGTAACATTTTTCATTTATATGCTGTCTATTACTGATGATCACATTATTTTTCATATGCATCTGTTTACATAAGAGATTGCTGGTTTCTCCGTCCTGTTCACTGTGATTTGTTTCGGGAGGTTTTGCACTCGTTCAGAAGATGCGTAATAGCGCCCCGAGTGTAAACATGCACACGAAAGCGCGAAAAACTCGTCTTTGGCGGGGAAGCGTTGTCTTCTAAAAGACGAGATAACTCGTCCGTGGCCTGGAAAGAGTTCTTTTGAGGATGCCTAATTCAAGGCAGCATGCTGGTTTGAAACCAAATATTCCGTAGACCTTGAAACCCTCGGAAACTCAGAAAGATCTGCACACTTGCTATCATTTCAAAGATGGATTACAAGCCCTAGCTATAAATAGAAAGTGCCCTGATTCTGCCGTTGCGCTCCGTTCGCACCTTTGAGCTCCGCTTTCTCTTTGTGTGTCAACCTGCTGTTCGGTTTTCCTGTAAAATCTCCTACAGTTTTCGAAGCTCCTGAGCCGCACCAATTTCCAGAGCTGTATCTTGCAGTGCACGCACAATGGGAATCTTGGAAGACGGTGGTGATGCAACGTACATTCCCAGAATGCTCCAACATTCCAGTTGCAGTGTACATGGGATGTGCATTCCCAGAATGCTCCAACTTCCCAGTTGCAGTGTACATGGGATGTCCATTCCCAGAATGCTCCAACTTCCCAGTTGCAGTGTACGTGGGATGTGCATTCCCAGAATGCTCCAACTTCCCAGTTGCAGTGTACGTGGGATGTGCATTCCCAGAATGCTCCAACTTCCCAGTTGCAGTGTACGTGGGATGTGCATTCCCAGAATGCTCCAACTTCCCAGTTGCAGTGTACGTGGGATGTGCATTCCCAGAATGCTCCAACTTCCCAGTTGCAGTGTACGTGGGATGTGCATTCCCAGAATGCTCCAACTTCCCAGTTGCAGTGTACGTGGGATGTGCATTCCCAGAATGCTCCAACTTCCCAGTTGCAGTGTACGTGGGATGTGCATTCCCAGAAGATGCAACTTCCCAGAAGTTTTGCACGGGCATCATGGGAGGCAAGTGATGTAATAAGGCTAGAAATGTGGTAGAAGGCATGGTAGGTAACTATTTATGAAGTACATACTGGACTGTCAAAAAACCCAAGAGGCTGGATGATTCCTAAACCCAATACACTGATCCAGGGAACATAACATGTAATAACTACTTAACATTACAGTCTGTTTATAGGCAGGTGAAAATTGGAATTGGAAATGTGTGTAGACCGTTTGCAGTCAAACTACAAAACAAAGCTGAATACACAGTTGCGCTTCTGGATACACAGCTTATGCCACCGACTGCCTCAAAACATATTTCAAAGATTTGATTCCTCTAAACTCCAGTAATTAGTAATTACTCAATAGCTCGTTTTTGGGTTTTGGTGGATGAGTGTGTTAACACTTTAGTGTTTTAAAGGAAATAAGCCTTAAACCTCCGAAGAAGCTCATAGCCAAAAATTATTCTTATTCAAAAATTGATTTTCTTACTTAGAATTTTCGTCTTATTTTGTGTTGTTTTTGTCTCTTCTGGTATAAAACATTCTTAAATCAAGATATGTTTGCTTGAGAAGCAGAATTACTCTGTTTTTAAAAATTAATTGAGTTTATGCTTAAAACAAGAACAAATGTTTGTCCATAGGGTAAAAAATAAACATAGTTTAATTAAGTTTATTTTTCTTAGCCTATGGAAAGATTTTCTTTTCTGTTTTTTAAGCATACGTGCAATTTTGATAATCTTTTCAGAAAATGATACTTAATATTTTAATTCATTTTGCTTCTCAAATATAAGTATCTTGATTTATGAATGTTTAGATATTTGCACTGGAAAAGACATACAATATATATATATATGCAAGCTTGTTTCCACCATGAAAGAAAATAAGTTTACATCTCACACAATTCAGTTTTGCAATTTTCATTTTTTTTATATCAGACAATTACAAAGTACAAACTTGTAATTGCAAGTTTATATCTTGCAATTTTGTCTTTTCTCTCAAAATTCTGACTTTACATCTTGCAATTCAGTTTTTTTTGTTTCTGCCAAAAAAAAAAAATGAGGTATTTGTGACTTTATCTCACAATTCTTTCTCGTTATTGCAAGTTTATATTTTTTGCTGTTTAGCAAAGTTTTTTTTCTCAGAAATCTGTTTACATCTCACAATTCTGATTTTATAACTCGCAATTGCGAGTTTATATCACGTTAAAGTCTTAGTTATATTTTGGCAATTAAGATTTTTCGGTGCAATTCTGATTTTTCTGTGCAGTTCTGATTTTATATCTTGCAATTCTGATTTTATATATCTTGCAATTCTAATTTTATATCTTGCAATTCTGATTTTGTCTTGCAATTCTAATTTTATATCTTTCAATTCTGATTTTTCTGTGCAATTCTAATTTTATATCTTGCAATTCAGATTTTATGTCTTGCAATTATAATTTTATATCTTGCAATTCTGATTTGTCTTGCCATTCTGATTTTATATCTTGAAATTCTGATTTTTCTGTGCAATTCTGATTTTATATATCTTGCAATTCTAATTTTATATCTTGCAATTCTGATTTTTATATATCTTGTCATTCAATTTTATATCTTGCAATTGCTGATTTAGTATACTTGCAAGTCCTGATTTTATATCTGTTAAATCATGATTTTATATCCTGCCTTCTGTGAGTTTTTTTCTTGCAGTTCTGAGTTTATATCTCACAGTTCTGATTTTATATCTTGCAATTCTGATTTTATATATCTTGCGATTCTGATTTTATGTCTTGCAATTCTAATTTTATATCTTGCAATTCTGATTTTATATCTTACAATTCTGATTTTTCTGTGCAATTCTGATTTTATATCTTTAAATTCAGATTTTATATCTTGCAATTCTGATTTTTCTGTGCAATTCTAATTTTATATCTTACAATTCTGATTTTTCTGTGCAATTCTAATTTTATATATCTTGCAATTCTAATTTTATACCTCGCAATTCTGATTTTATGTCTTGCAATTCAGATTTTTCTGTGCAATACTGATTTTATATCTTGCAATTCTGATTTTATAACTCACAATTCTGACTTTATAACTCACAACTTCGAGTTTCTATCACACAATTCTGATTTTCTGTGCATCTGAGTTTATATATGAACGGCTGATTTAAATGACTTAGCCTATGGAGATTTTTCTTTGGCTGTTTTAAGCATACGTGCGATGTATATCTTGCAATTCTGATTTTATATATCTTGCCATTCTAATTTTATATCTTGCAATTCAGATTTTATGTCTTGCAATTATAATTTTATATCTTGCAATTCTGATTTTATATCTTGCAATTCTGATTTTATGTCTTGCAATTCTAATTTTATATCTTGCTATTCTGATTTTATATCTTGCAATTCTGATTTTATATCTTGCAATTCTGATTTTGTCTTGCAATTATAATTTTAATTCTTTCAATTCTGATTTTTCTGTGCAATTCTAATTTTATATCTTGCAATTCTGATTTTATATATCTTGCAATTCTAATTTTATACCTCGCAATTCTGATTTTATGTCTTGCAATTCAGATTTTTCTGTGCAATACTGATTTTATATCTTGCAATTCTGATTTTAATCCTTTCCATTCTGGATTTTATATATCGTGCAATTCTATTTTATATCTTACAAGTCTGCTTGTTCTGTGGCAATTCTTAAGATGGACAATTAAAGTGTAATATGATTTCTATCTTACATTCTGATTTTGTTTCTGTGCAGCTTCTATTTTATTTTTGCAATTCATATTTTTCTGTGCAATTCTATTTTTATCCTTGCTAGATTCTGATTTTATTACTTGCAATTCTAATTGTATATCTTAACATTCCTGTGTTTTCGTGCAATTATGCATTTATATATTGCAATTCTGATTTTATATCTTGAAATTCTGATTTTTCTGTGCAATTCTGATTTTACATATTGCAATTCTAATTTTGTGTTTTGCAATTCAGATTTTTCTGTGCAATTCTGATTTTAAATATTACAATTCTGATTTTATGACTTGCAATTCTAATTTTACATCTTGCAATTCTGATTTTAAAAATCTTGCACTCGGATTGTCTTGCAATTCTGTGTATATCTTGAATAATTCTGATTTTCTGTTGCATTCGGATTTTATATAACTTTCAATTCGATTTTTATATCTTACTATTCTGATTTTTATATATCTTTTTGCAATTCTAATTTTATATCTGCCATTCTGATTGTCTGGCAGTTTCTGATTTTATATCTTGCAATTCTGATTTTTCTGTGCAGTTCTGATTTTATATCTTGCAATTCTGATTTTGTCTTGCAATTATAATTTTAATTCTTTCAATTCTGATTTTTCTGTGCAGTTCTGATTTTATATCTTGCAATTCTGATTTTGTCTTGCAATTATAATTTTAATTCTTGCAATTCTGATTTTTCTTGCAATTCTGATTTTATATCTTGAAATTCTGATTTTCTGTGCAATTCTGATTTTATATGTCTTGCAATTCTGATTTTATGTCTTGCAATTCTAATTTTATATATTGCAATTCTGATTTTATATATTGCAATTCTGATTTTATATATTGCAATTCTGATTTTATGTCTTGCAATTCTGATTTTATATCTTGAAATTCTGATTTTTCTGTGCAATTCTGATTTTTTATATCTTGCAATTCTGATTTTATATATCTTGCAATTCTGATTTTATGTCTTGCAATTCTAATTTTATATCTTTCAATTCTGATTTTTCTGTGCAATTCTGATTTTATATCTTGCAATTCTGATTTTAAAACTTGCAATTGCAAATTTATATCTTTATCAATTCGAGTTTTCTGTGTTCTGATTTTATATCTTGCAATTCGGATTTTGTCTTCCATTACAATTTTATTTCACAATTCTGAATTTTTTTTCTTGCAATTCTGATTTTATATCTTGAAATTCTGATTTTCTGTGCAATTCTGATTTTATATATCTTGCAATTCTGATTTTATGTCTTGCAATTCTAATTTTATATCTTACAATTCTGATTTTTCTGTGCAATTCTGATTTTACATATTGCAATTCTAATTTTATGTTTTGCAATTCAGATTTTTCTGTGCAATACTGATTTTATATCTTGCAATTCTGATTTTAAAACTTGCAATTGCAAATTTATATCTCTTAACAATCTGATTTTAATATATCTCACAGTTCTGATTTTATATCTTGCAATTCTGATTTTGTCTTGCAATTATAATTTTAATTCTTTCAATTCTGATTTTTCTGTGCAATTCTAATTTTATATCTTGCAATTCTGATTTTATATATCTTGCAATTCTGATTTTATATCTTACAATTCTGATTTTTCTGTGCAATTCTGATTTTTTATATCTTGCAATTCTGATTTTAAAACTTGCAATTCGGATTTATGTTTGCAACCTTGATGTTTATATCTTTAAATTCAATTTATAGCGTTCAATTTGATTTTTCGTGCAATTCTAATTTGTATCTCACAATTCTGAGTTTATATTTCGCAATTCTAGTTTATATCTTGCAATTCTAGTTTATATCTTGCAATTCTAGTTTATATCTTGCAATTCTAGTTTATATCTTGCAATTCTAGTTTATATCTTGCAATTCTAATTTATATCTCAATTCTGAGTTTTCAAGTCTTGCAATTCTAATTTATAGCTTGCAATTCATGATTTTATATATGCAATTCTGATTTTTATATATGCAATTCGATTTATGACTTTGCAATTCTGATTTTATATCTTGCAATTCTGATTTTATATCTTGCAATTCTGATTTTATATATCTTGCGATTCTGATTTTATGTCTTGCAATTCTAATTTTATATATTGCAATTCTGATTTTATATATTGCAATTCTGATTTTATATATTGCAATTCTGATTTTATATATTGCAATTCTGATTTTATATATTGCAATTCTGATTTTATGACTTGCAATTCTAATTTTACATCTTGCAATTCTGATTTTATGTTTTGCAATTCTGATTTTATATCTTTCAATTCTGATTTTTCTGTGCAATTCTAATTTTATATATCTTGCAATTCTAATTTTATATCTTGCAATTCTGATTTTATATATTGCAATTCTGATTTTATATATTGCAATTCTGATTTTATATATTGCAATTCTGATTTTATGACTTGCAATTCTAATTTTACATCTTGCAATTCTGATTTTATGTCTTGCAATTCTGATTTTATATCTTACAATTCTGATTTTTCTGTGCAATTCTGATTTTATATATCTTGCAATTCTAATTTTATATCTCGCAATTCTGATTTTATGTCTTGCAATTCTAATTTTATATCTTACAATTCTGATTTTATATATATTGCAATTCTGATTTTATATCTTTGGCCAGTCGATTTTGCTGTGTCATTCTGATTTTATGTTTTGCAATTCAGATTTTTCTGTGCAATTCTGATTTTATATCTTTAAATTCAGATTTTATATCTTGCAATTCTGATTTTGTCTTGCAATTATAATTTTAATTCTTGCAATTCTGATTTGTCTTGCAATTCTGATTTTATATCTTGAAATTCTGATTTTCTGTGCAATTCTGATTTTATATATTGCAATTCTGACTTTTTCCTCACAATTCTGACTTTTTTCTTGCAAATTCAAATTTATATCTTGCATTCGGATTTTTCTGGTGGCAGTTTCTGATTTTATCTTGCAATTCTGATTTTATATCTTGCAATTCTGATTTTATATCTTGCAATTCTGATTTTATGTCTTGCAATTCTAATTTTATATCTTGCAATTCTGATTTTTCTGTGCAGTTCTGATTTTATATCTTGCAATTCTGATTTTGTCTTGCAATTATAATTTTAATTCTTGCAATTCTGATTTTTCTGTGCAATTCTGATTTTAAATATTACAATTCTGATTTTATGACTTGCAATTCTAATTTTACATCTTGCAATTCTGATTTTATGTTTTGCAATTCAGATTTTTATTATATCTACAATCTGTTTTCTGTGGGCAATTCTGATTTTATAGCTGCAATCTAATTTTATGTTTGCAATTCAGATTTTTCTGTGCAATACTGATTTTATATCTTGCAATTCTGATTTTATATATCTTGCAATTCTAATTTTATATCTTGCAATTCTGATTTTATATCTTACAATTCTGATTTTTCTGTGCAATTCTGATTTTATATATTGCAATTCTGATTTTTATGTCTTGCATTCTAATTTTGATATCTTTTTCAATTCTGATCTTTCTGTGCGCAATTTCTGATTTTATATCTTCAATTCTGATTTTGTTCTTGCACTTACATTTTAATCTTTAATTCTTATTTTGTCTTCAAGTCTGATTTAGTAAGCTTGAAATTCTTAATTTCTGTTCACTTCTGTTTTTATATCTTGCAATTCCTGATTTAGTCTGGCAATTCTATTTTTTATATCTTACACTTCTATTTTTCTCGGTGCAATTCTGATTACAGCTTGCAATTCTAATTTGTGTTTTTGCATTCGAGGTTTCTGTGCATTCCAATTTATATCTTGCAATTCTGGTTTTATATATCTTCTTTTCATATTTTATATCTTACAATTCTGATTTTATATATCTTGCAATTCTGATTTTATATCTTACAATTCTGATTTTTCTGTGCAATTCTAATTTTATATCTTGCAATTCTGATTTTATATCTTGCAATTCTGATTTTATATCTTGCAATTCTAATTTTATATCTCGCAATTCTGATTTTATATATCTTGCAATTCTGATTTTATATCTTGCAATTCTGATTTTATATATTGCAATTCTGATTTTATGACTTGCAATTCTAATTTTACATCTTGCAATTCTGATTTTATGTTTTGCAATTCTGATTTTATATCTTTAAATTCAGATTTTATATCTTTCAATTCTGATTTTTCTGTGCAATTCTAATTTTATATATCTTGCAATTCTAATTTTATATCTCGCAATTCTGATTTTATATATCTTGCAATTCTATTACATTTATTCTTTGAATTCTAAAAGCAATTCTCATTTTCTATCTTACAATTCTGATTTTTCTTCAATTCTGAATTGTTATATATCGTCAATTCAATTTTCTTCTCGCAATTCTGATTATGGGTCCCCCTCTGCATTCTAATTTTATATCTTGTAATTCTGATTTTATATCTTACAATTCTGATTTTATATATATTGCAATTCTGATTTTATATATTGCAATTCTAGTTTACCTTGCCAATTCCGGATTTTATTTTTGCATCGGATTTTAAGATCTTACAATTTCGGAGTGTTCTGGTGCATTCTAATTTTATAGATCGTGCGAATTCTAATTTTACTTTCTTGCGATTCTGATTTTAGATCTTGCAATTCTATATTTTTAAATATCTTTGAATTCTGATTTTATATCCTTACCATTCTGATTTTATGACTTGCCATTCTAATTTTAACATCTTGCCAATTCGGATTTTATGTTTTGCATTCTGATTTCTATCTTTCATTCTGATTTTTCTTGCAAATTCTACTTTATATATCCTTGCAATTCTATTTATTCTTGCTATTCTGATTTATATCTTGCATTCTAATTTTATTCGCAATTCTGATTTTGTCTTGCAATTATAATTTTAATTCTTTCAATTCTGATTTTTCTGTGCAGTTCTGATTTTATATCTTGCAATTCTGATTTTTCTGTGCAGTTCTGATTTTATATCTTGCAATTCTGATTTTGTCTTGCAATTATAATTTTAATTCTTTCAATTCTGATTTTTCTGTGCAGTTCTGATTTTATATCTTGCAATTCTGATTTTGTCTTGCAATTATAATTTTAATTCTTTCAATTCTGATTTTTCTGTGCAATTCTGATTTTATATATCTTGCAATTCTGATTTTATGTCTTGCAATTCTGATTTTATGTCTTGCAATTCTAATTTTATATCTTGCAATTCTGATTTTATATCTTACAATTCTGATTTTATGTCTTGCAATTCTGATTTTATATCTTGCAATTCTAATTTTATATCTTGCAATTCTGATTTTATATATTGCAATTCTGATTTTATGTCTTGCAATTCTAATTTTATATATTGCAATTCTGATTTTATATATTGCAATTCTGACTTTTTCCTCACAATTCTGAGTTTATATCTTGCAAGTCTAAGTTTATTTTTTCTTGCAATTCTGATTTTATATCTTGCAATTCTGATTTTATATATCTTGCGATTCTGATTTTATGTCTTGCAATTCTAATTTTATATCTTGCAATTCTGATTTTAATCTTTCAATTCCCTGATTTTCTGTGCAATTCTGGATGTTAATATATTGCAATTCGATTTTATTTCCTTGCAATTCTAAGTTTATATCTTTCAATTCTGATTTTTTCTGTGCAGGTTCTGATTTTATATCTTGCCATTCTGGTTTTGCTGCAATTACATTTAATTCTTTAATTCTGATTTTATATCTTGCAATTCTGATTTTTCTGTGCAATTCTGATTTTTTATATCTTGCAATTCTGATTTTATATATCTTGCGATTCTGATTTTATGTCTTGCAATTCTAATTTTATATCTTACAATTCTGATTTTATATATATTGCAATTCTGATTTTATATATTGCAATTCTGATTTTATGTCTTGCAATTCAGATTTTTCTGTGCAATTCTAATTTTAAGTATCTTGCATGCGTTTTATATATCTGCAATTCTAATTTTATATCTTACAATTCTGATTTTATATATCTTGCAATTCTGATTTTATATCTTACAATTCTGATTTTTCTGTGCAATTCTAATTTTATATCTTGCAATTCTGATTTTATATCTTGCATTTCTGATTTTATATCTTACAATTCTGATTTTATATATTGCAATTCTGATTTTATATATTGCAATTCTGATTTTATATCTTACAATTCTGATTTTTCTGTGCAATTCTAATTTTATGTCTTGCAATTCTAATTTTATATATTGCAATTCTGATTTTATATATTGCAATTCTGATTTTATGACTTGCAATTCTAATTTTACATCTTGCAATTCTGATTTTATGTTTTGCAATTCTGATTTTATATCTTTAAATTCAGATTTTATATCTTTCAATTCTGATTTTTCTGTGCAATTCTAATTTGATATCTTACAATTCTGATTTTTCTGTGCAATTCTGATTTTATGTATCTTGCAATTCTAATTTTATATCTCGCAATTCTAATTTTATATCTTGCAATTCTGACTTTATTTCTCGCAATTCTCACTTTATTTGTCGCAATTCTGATTTTATATCTCGCAATTCTGATTTTATGTCTTGCAATTCTAATTTTATATCTTGCAATTCTGATTTTATATATTGCAATTCTGATTTTATATATTGCAATTCTGATTTTATGACTTGCAATTCTAATTTTACATCTTGCAATTCTGATTTTATGTTTTGCAATTCTGATTTTATATCTTACAATTCTGATTTTTCTGTGCAATTCTAATTTTATATATCTTGCAATTCTAATTTTATATCTTGCTATTCTGATTTTATATCTTGCAATTCTAATTTTATATCTTGCAATTCTGATTTATACTTAACAATTCTGGATTTTATGACTTGCAATTCGTATTTTACCTCTTGCAATTCTGATTTTTGTTTTGCAATCTGATTTTATAGCTTCAATTCTGATTTTGTCTGTGCAATTCTACTTTATATATCGTTTGCAATTCTAATTGTTATCTTGCTCATTCTGATTTTAGTATCTTGCATCTACTTATTATATCTTGCAATTCTGATTTTATTCTCCAATCTATGTTTCTGTGCCATTCGAGTGATATATCTTGCAATTCTAATTTTATATCTTACAATTCTGATTTTATGACTTGCAATTCTGATTTTATGTTTTGCAATTCTGATTTTATATCTTTCAATTCTGATTTTTCTGTGCAATTCTGATTTTATATCTTGCAATTCTGATTTTGTCTTGCAATTATAATTTTAATTCTTTCAATTCTGATTTTTCTGTGCAGTTCTGATTTTATATCTTGCAATTCTGATTTTGTCTTGCAATTATAATTTTAATTCTTGCAATTCTGATTTTTCTTGCAATTCTGATTTTATATCTTGAAATTCTGATTTTTCTGTGCAATTCTGATTTTTTATATCTTGCAATTCTGATTTTATATCTTGCAATTCTAATTTTATATCTTGCAATTCTGATTTTATGTCTTGCAATTCTGATTTTTCTGTGCAATTCTGATTTTATATCTTGCAATTCTGATTTTTTTTCTCAAATTCTGAGTTTACATCTCGCAATTCTAAGTTTACATCTCACAATTCTGACTTTGTCTTGCATTATATTTCAATTCTTGCAATCCTGATATTTCTTGTGCATTCTGGAGTTTATATAACTTGCAATCTAATTTATATCTTGCAATTCTGTATTTTATTTCTTTTCAATTCTGATTTTATATCTTACAATTCTGATTTTTCTGTGCAATTCTGATTTTTTATATCTTGCAATTCTGATTTTATATATCTTGCAATTCTAATTTTATATCTTGCAATTCTGATTTTGTCTTGCAATTCTAATTTTATATCTTGCAATTCTGATTTGTCTTGCAATTCTGTCTTTTTATCCTTTACAATTCTATTTTCTCTGAATTCTGAGTTTATATCTCACAGTTCTGATTTTATATCTTGCAATTCTGATTTTATATATCTTGCGATTCTGATTTTATGTCTTGCAATTCTAATTTTATATCTTGCAATTCAGATTTTTTTTCTGTGCAATTCTGATTTTATATCTTTAAATTCTTATTTTATATCTTGCAATTCAGATGTTTCTCGCAATTCTGACTTTACATCTCGCAATTGTTTTCTTTTTCCGCCACCAAATAAAAAAGATAATTGTGACTTATCTCACACTTTCTCACAATTGCCAGAAAGAAGTCAGAGTTACGAAATACAATTTTAGAATTGTGAGAAGAAAAGTCAGGATTATGAGAGAAAAAATTGCACTTACCCTTAAAAAAAAAACCCAAAAACACGTTTTTCATAACGATAAAGACAGAAATCTCTGGTGCTGCATGAAGCTTTTAAGAGCCTTCATTATGGAGGTTGATGAATATGTGCGGGTGAAGGATAGAGAATGGCTTAACGGGGTGAAGTTGGGTCAGGACTGGGTGAGCTGAGGAATGAGAAAAGCACTAAAGCCTCTGCTGTCTCTTCATCAGTAATCCAATCATCAGGAGAGGTCAGAACAGCTGTCATGCACTGCTACTTTCTCAGGACTTCTTTTTGTAAACAAATATTCAGTGCTATTAGATGATTAGATGCACGCACCGACTAAACTCTGAACACACTGCTGAAATGTTTCTTGTGCACAGGCTAAAAAACAGAGCCTTTAAATTGCACAAAATATTCTTTTAGTGGAAAAAAGGTTCATTCGATTATTAAAAAAGTGTATTTAACAATTGTTCACTGAAAGGTTTGGGGAACCAAAAATAATGGTTGTTGCATCACTGCCAAACAAACAAATAAATAAATAAAAATATTGAGCCACATTTTTATAAGCTTGTGTCTTTTTTATATATATAAGAATTTTATAAGAATTATAAAACCAAAAATGAAAATTCTATCCTTTATTTACACACCAGGGTTTCTGTGGGTCTTAAAAAGTATTGCTCTTTCACAAAGTAAGGCCTAAAAAAGTCTTGCATTCATAAATGTTGCATGCACCTCTAAAAGGGAATCTCTTCCTCTGGGTTTTTGTCTTGTTTTCCAGCAGACGCATCTAAACATCCTAACTTGAGATGCAAATTATGAAGCACTTGGTCTATTTCTCTATCATTTTGTGTGTAGTTTGTGAATCCTTTGCACTGTTTGTATTTTTGTTGCACAAGACAATTTGCACATTTATAAATATCTGCCAATGAAGTATAAAAACGTTTCACGTGGTTCATAGTGCACAAATTGTATGTTTTTATTGAGCTTGCATGATGATGTTTTTGCCTCTTTTGCAGCTTGAACTGTCCTCGTATGGAAAAGAACTGCATGAACATTCTGCCACATGCTGCAATAAAGTCTGAAACGACATGAAGGTGAGTAAATGATGACTGCATTTATAGTTTTTGCATGAATCATTTTTTTTTATTTTGGCTCGTTTTGCACCCTGGCGCTCCCTGGTGCTGTTATTGTTTCAGTTTCATGACTTTTCTTTCTGCTTAAAAAGATATGCAGTATTTGGACGCTTAAAATGTCTGAATTGCAATATCAAACCAGGTGTGTCTTTAATTTTTATCCCAGGAATCTCGCATGCCAAAAATAAGTATTTCTGATATTTTTGTTAAAAAATTTATTTTTAAATGTGCCAAATTCAGATTTTATTAAGAAAAAAAAAAGACAAAACTATTTGAAAAATACGTTGCCTGGAAATATTTTAATTAATATATTATTTGTCTGTTAATATGTATAATATATTATATCGGCTACATATTAGTGGAATATATATTTACAGTATACATCAAATATGTTGTGTTAATATAATGATCATAAAATGACATGTGTTCATATACAAACGTAGTCAAAATATATTTTCTAATAATTTTAAAATTAAGATATTTTAATTTCGAACTGTTACAAAATTTACGCATGCTTCAAATTACATTTGTACAATGTATTTATGTATCATAAATCAAAATGTGGCTGATATACAACTTATATTTGATATTACAGTATGCTTAAAATAATTTTGTTCCAAAATACGAAAAATAATCATAAAAAATGTGTTACTTTACAAACGTCAAAAAAATAATTTCATAATATAGTTACAGACATCCCAGAATGTTACATAGTTAAAAAAACTAAAATGATCATAAATCCTAAAATGTGTCTAACTTTGTCAATAATAATTTTATATATATTTGACATAATATATTTTAATTTAGAACTTTGGTTACACAATTATATATAGTTATATATCTATAGATATATGTGTGTGTGTGGTGTGTGTATATACTGTTATTCCAGCATGCTTCAAAACATTAGTTAAAATTATTATTTATCATAAATCATAAATGTGCGGTATACAACTGGTCAAAAAATACATTTATAAATATTTTGAATTACAGTATCATTTGATCCAAAATAATGACATAATCATAAAAAATGTGTTTATAAAGAAACTGTCAAAAAATAAATTTCATAATAAATGTTGACATTATTTACAGTATGCTTACATATGGTTAAAAAATACATAAAATGATAATCATAAATCATAAAATGTGTTCAAACTTTGTCAACAAAATACATTTTATAATATATTTTGAACAGTACAGGTGCATCTCAATAAATTAGAAGGTCGTGGAAATGTTCATTTATTTCAGTAATTCAACTCCGATTGTGAAACTCGTGTATTAAATTCAATGCACATAGACTGAAGTAGGTTAAGTCTTTGGTTCTTTTAATTGTGAAATGATTTTGGCTCACATTTAACAAAAACCCACCAATTCACTATCTCAACAAATTAGAATACTTCATAAGACCAATAAAAAAACATTTTTAGTGAATTGTTGGCTTCTGGAAAGTATGTTCATTTACTGTACATGTACTCAATACTTGGTAGGGGCTCCTTTTGCTTTAATTACTGCCTCAATTCGGCGTGGCATGGAGGTGATCAGTTTGTGGCATGCTGAGGTGGTATGGAAGCCCAGGTTTCTTTGACAGTGGGGGGGTGGCCTTCAGCTCATCTGCATTGTTGTGTCTGGTGTCTCTCATCTTCCTCTTGACCATACCCCATAGATTCTCTATGGGGTTCAGGCCAGTCAAGCACACCAACACCATGGTAATATAAAATGCAATCAAAGAAAGATCATAAATATGTGTTTTTGCCATGTGAGATTGCTGGGAATAAATGTAACGAGACGCTGCGTAAATGCGGTTGAGTTGTAAGCGATAGTAGATTGTGAGGGTTTCCTGAGGTTAACGTCCGTTCTGCTGATAATATCCATTAATCCAGATCGAGATTAGTTCTTCATCCACTTCGAATCAAACTTATTAGCGTGCTTGAAGATCAGTGGGTGGTTTTACGGTGTAATCCAGCTGTGACTCACGCTTGATCCTGAAGCTCACCCTGTAATACCACAGAGACCTTAAACAGCATCCACTCTCAGTTCACTCAGATGCACTCGCTGCGAACCCATAAAGACTGACGCCGTTTGTCTTGCGCTTAACCGTGGCTTCTGCTCAATCACATTTACAGTTGCATTATGTAACAACACTTCAAAATAAGTGGCACTGACTTTAAATAAACATCGTGCAGATTTAAATACAGGTTTCAAAATATGAAAAATACATATACAGGTGCATCTCAATAAATTAGAATGTCGTGGAAAAGTTCATTTATTTCAGTAATTCAACTCAAATTGTGAAACTCGTGTATTAAATAAATTCAAGATTGAAGTAGTTTAAGTCTTTAGTTCTTATAATTGTGATGATTTTGGCTCACATTAAAAAAAAACACCAATTCACTATCTCAACAAATTAGAATATGGTGACATGCCAATCAGCTAATCAACTCAAAACACCTGCAAAGTTTTCCTGAGTCTTCAAAATGGTCTCTCAGTTTGGTTCACTAGGCTACACAATCATGGGGAGGACTGCTGACTTGACAGATGTCCAGAAGACAATCACTGACACCCTCACAAGGAGGGTAAGCCACAAACATTCCTTGCCAAAGAAGCTGCTGTCACAGAGTGCTGTATCCAAGCATGTTAACAGAAAGTTGCGTGGAAGGAAAAAGTGTGGAAGAAAAAAAAAAAGCACAACCAACCGAGAGAACCGCAACCTTATGAAGATTGTCAAGCAAAATCAATTCAAGAAATTGAGTGAACTTCACAAGGAATGGACAGAGGCTGGGTCAAGGCATCAAGAGCCACCACACACAAGACGTGTCAAGGAATTTGGCTACAGTTGTCGTATTCATCCTGTTAAGCCAATCCTGAACCACAGACAATGTCAGAGGCGTCTTACCTGGGATAAGGAGAAGAAGAACTGGACTGTTTCCCAGTAGTCCAAAGTCCTCTTTTCAAATGAGAACAAGTTTTGTATTTCATTTGAAAACCAAGAGTCTGGAGGAAGGGTGGAGAAGCTCATAGCCCACGTTGCTTGAAGTCCAGTGTTAAGTTTCCACAGTCTGTGATGATTTGGGGTGCAATGTCAGGGTGTTGGTCCATTGTGTTTTTTGAAAACCAACGTCACTGTACCCGTTTACCAAGACATTTGGAGCACTTCATCTCCTTCTGCTGACCAGCTTTTGGAAGATGCTGATTTCATTTTCCAGAAGGATTTTTTTTTTTTGGCTCCTGCCCACACTGCCAAAAGCACCAAAAGTTGGTTAATGACCATGGTGTTGTAACATCAGGAACCCTCACAATTACTATCGCTTACAACTCAACCGCATTTACGCAGCGTCTCGTTACATGTATTCCCAGCAATCTCACATGGCAAAAACACATATTTATGATCTTTCTTTGATTGCATTTTATAATACACACACACACCACCACACACACACACACACACACACACACACACACTCACCACTCACTAACTCAGCACTCAGACTACAAGCTGCCAAAAACTAGTCAGTAGGAGTACACACACACTCACATACACACTCACCACACACACACACACACACTCACACAAACACCCACACACACACACAAACAAACACCTCACACACCATCACACAAACACCCACACACACACACTTCACACAACACACACCACACACCACTGAATCCACACACACTCAGGCACTCAGGCATCACTCACACACGACACCGCAACTTAAACTCAAGCAACTCACTAGCTCAATCACACAGAGTCAACTCATCACCACTACTCACTCAACACCATCTCACATACACACTCACTCACACAAAACAGCACACAGACTCAACACACACACACGCACAGACACGCACAGACACACACACAAGCACACACGGACAACACGCAAACTCCACCCACAGACTCAACCCACACACACTCACCCAACACCCACACAACCCACCACACCCCACACACCTACGACGACAACAAACACACACCACACACTCACACACACACACACACACACCCACTTACTCACACCCCTCACTCACTCCCTCACTCACTCCACCACACACACACACACACACACACACACTTACTCCACTCACTACTCACTCACATCACTCACTCACTCACTCACTCACACACACTCACTACACACTCATCACACACACACACACACACTCACACAAACACACCACAGACCACACACACACACACACACACACTCACACACACACACACTCACCACACCCACACACACACACACACAAAAAAAAACACACACACACACACAAACACACACACAAACACACTCACACACACACAACCTCACACACACACACTCACACAAACACACACACACAAAAACAAAAACACACAAACACACACAAACACACACACACACACACACACACCACACAACACACACACACACACACCAAAATAACATGTAGAAAATGATGTTGCACAAACATATTGCAGATATATAAGTACTTTAAATATATATTATTTGACGGATGTGGGGTATTTAAAAATAAAAATACAAAAGAATTGTAACCACACACACACCACACATATATATATATATATAAAATATATAGAGTATAAGGAATGAGTATATAAGATACTATAGTAGAGATATATATATATGTAATTATGTTGCCATAAACTATACAAACTATAGTTATATAATGTAAATATTTAAAGATTCCTTATTTGTTATTGCCATTTTGTGGGTATTTAACTTTAAAAAAGAGATATGATATACATTTCAGTAAGAATCTGAAGAGTCTGCAACGTACAGTTATTATATTTCATTACCTATTTTGATACTTAATTTTA
Organism: Sinocyclocheilus anophthalmus; assembly: GCA_018155175.1. Classification (NCBI taxonomy): domain Eukaryota; kingdom Metazoa; phylum Chordata; class Actinopteri; order Cypriniformes; family Cyprinidae; genus Sinocyclocheilus; species Sinocyclocheilus anophthalmus. The sequence goes on from JADLZN010009921.1 coordinate 384,690, forward strand.
ACTTAAAAACATATTTCATTTAAAAAGCCAAAGTTTTTGGCAGTGTAAAATGGCTTCTAAAAATGAGTGTGTTCATATACAAATGCTGTACAAAGAAAAATAAATTTATTTTAACCTTATTACGTATGCTTCAAATATATTTGGTAAGACAGCAAATGCTCCTACCCCAAGCATAAAAGGACAATAGGATGGGTAGTAAGAAAAATAGAGATACCACAGTAGAGTCAAAATAGGGAGAGGAATAAAGCAGATGTTGATAGAGTATGGATTGGACAGTGTTTAAGACTAAATATATATTTCAATTTAAAAACAAGATTACAGCCGAATAAATATATAGGTGCTATATATGATTTTTTTTGTTTGGTATAGTTTTCTTTAAAGAATATATATAACAATATAAAAGAGATAAATACATTTTTAGTTGTTCATATAAAACGGATATATATTTTACAGCCATGTTGAACTACATAAAAATTATCATAAGATAGTAAAGATATGGTTCATTATAAATTATATATCATTTTAGTATTCGTATTTATATTTAAATATGGGTTTGGGGGTTGTGAGTGAGTGATTCGTGCTTGGAGTGAGGTGAAGAGGGTGTGTGTGTGGGTGTGGTGTGTGTGTGTGTGTGTGTGGTGTGTGTGTGTGTGGAGTGAGTGGTGGTGAGTGAGTGATATACTGTGATGTGAGTGAGTGAGGTGTGTGTGTGTGTGTCAAGGGCTGTGTGGGGCACCAATGGCTGGGGTGTGTGTGTGGTGTGAACCGTGACACCCCTTCAGTGAGTGGGTGTGTGAGTGTGTGAGTGAGTGAGTGAGTGAGTGGAGTGAGTGAAGCAAGTGGTGAGTGGTGGGAGAGTGAGTGTGAGTGGTGTGTGTGTGTGTGTGTGTGTGTTGTGAGTGTGTGTGTGAGTGAGTGAGTGTGTGTGTGTGTGGTGTGTGAGTGTGAGAGAGAGAGTCTGTGTGTGTGAGTGAGTGAGTGAGTGAAGTGAGTGAGTGTGTGGGGGGGTGTGTCGGTGTGTGTGTGTGTGGGGGATTGTTGTGTGAGGGAGTGTGTGAGTGGCTGACCCCTTGAAGGTGTGTGTGTGGATGTGTGTGTGTGTGGGTGTGTGTGTGTGGTGTGTGGTGTGTGTGTGTGTGTGTTTTTTTTTGTGTGTGTGTGTGTGTGGGTGTGGTGGGTGTGTGTGTGTGGGTGAGTGAGTGAGTGGGTGTGTGTGTGTGTGTTTGTGTGTGTGGGTGTGTGTGTGTGTACCTGGTATTTATCATGTTATGGGGACCAAATGTTCCCACAAGGATAGTAATACCAGTAAATTTTGACATTGTGGGGACATTTTTGAGGTCCATGGGGAAACAAGGCCTTTTTTTTTTTTTTTTTTAAAATCATACAGAATGATTTTTTTTGAGAAAGTAAAAATGCAGAAAGTTTCCTGTAAGGGGTAGGTTTAGGTAGGGTTGGTGTAGGGCAATAGAATATAGGGTATGTACAGTAGAAAAAACCATTACGCCTATGGAATGTCCCCATAAAAACATGGAAACACAACATGTGTGTATGTGTGTGATTGGAGCACAAACCAGTCAGAAGGGTCTTCTGAATAAATACGCTCTCCATTGATGTATGGTTTGTTAGGATAGGACAATATTTGAAAATATGGAATCTGAGGGTGCTAAAAAAAATCTAAATATTGAGAAAATAAAGTTGTCCTAATGAAGTCCTTAGCAATGCATATTACTAATCAAACATAAATTTTTGATATATTTACGGTAGGAAATTACAAAAGCTCTTTTTCTTCATTGGAACATGATTTTTACTTAATATCCTAATGATTTTTGTCATAAAAGAAAAATCAATAAATTTGACCCATAAAATGTGTATTGTTGGCTTTTGCTACAAATAAACCCCAGCGACTTAACACTGCTTTTCTGCTCCAGGGTCACACACACACACACACACATATATATAAATTAGAACTGTTAACAGAACATACATTTACAGTATGCCTTAAATACTTTTTGGAAAAAAAATATATATAAAATCATAAAATGTGTGTTAATTTACAGAATTTGTAAAAAAAAAAAACGGCAGTCAGTCAAAAAAAACCACATTATTATTATTATTATTTTGTCAGGACAGGTATTAAATCTTGTGTTTTTCAGGTCTCTGCAGAGTGTCAGCCGTGAGATGCGTGTGCGCCGGAGTCACGTCAGGACACGGGTTTCATCAGCTGTGCCGAGTAAAAGCCCTGGATGTGCTTAGCGTGCAGACACAGGTCAGGCTGCTCACGGCTTCGTCCGGTTCGTTAATCGCTGCAGATGGGCGGAAATCAAACACAGGGGTCACTCCGGGGTCAAATAAGCAGATTTTCTCGGTGCATTAAAGCCGCGAGACATCCGAGAGAACGCGCTCGGCTACAACATGTTGCAGAGTAAACTCTCCCGGGATTCTCCTCCTCTGCAGGATCCCCAGCCGGCTGGAAATGCGTCACAGTTATGCAAAGTAACCTCGGGGCATGTGGGAGGATTTGGGAAGAGCTGCCAGCTTATGCCGCTTGCATTAGAAGAGCTACTTCATTCCTCGTGGAGCAGATGAATGCGGTTTCTTTGAATAGATGCTAAAGAGCTCCCAGAGGGGAAACCCAGCAACATCTGACGCTGCAAATGTAGGTCTTTACATAACTCAGAATATCTGACGCAAAAGAGTTAGTTCATATCTGCAGGATCTCACGCCTGAAGCTTTTCCAGGTCCAAATGACGCTTGAAATTCTTAGAGAGATGCACACATTTCTGGCATCACGCGCGTTCCAGTTGTGCCATCCTAATTGAAATGAATGTCAATCGAATGAGTTAATTAAATAACACTCAAATAATGACAAAGTTTCTTTATAAAGATGCTAAAATTATTCACTATCAGTGAATTTTTTTTAATTTTTTAATTTTTTTACTGTTTTGCTCAACAGGGCTGCATTTATTTGATCAAAAATACAGTAAAAACATTGTGACTCATGTTATTACAATTAACACAGCTGTTGACTGGTGATATGGTGTTAAACTGTAACATATTTCTGTGATGCGCAGCTGTATTTTCAGCATCATTCCTCCAGTCTTCAGTGTCACATGATCCTTCAGAAATCTTAATGTTGAAAATGGTTTTTGGTGCTTAATATTTTTGTGGATATTTAGAAAACCAAATATAAATAAATTTATAATTTTATTAATCAAGGACGCATTAAATTAATCAAAAGTGACAGTAAAGACATTTATAATGTTACAAAAGATTCTATTTCAAATGAACGCTGTTCTTTTGAACTTTCTGTTCACCTGTGAATCCTGAAAAATAAAATATCAACATTGTTCCACCACATAATAATATGTCTTTGAAGATCATGTGACACTGAAGACTGGAGTAATGATGCTGAAAATACAGCTGCGCATCACAGAAATACATTACAGTTTAACAGATATTCACATAGAAAACAGCAGTTTGAAATTCTAATAATATTTCAAAATTTTTACTGTATTTTTGATGAAATAAACAGCCTTGGTGAGCAGGCGATTCTGCAAATTCTTACATTTACTTATAGTATGTTTCGACCTTACTCCATAAGGAGCAGCTTTTCAATCCCGAAAAAACTGAAATATTGTCAAGTAGAATGCTATACGACCTGCAAATCATAATCTGCAAATTCAGAATGACCGATTACGAAACCTCGGTTGATAAAGAGGTCTGTTTGGAGGATCAGTGTCGTGAGTTGGAGACGCGTGAGGTGCGTCGCTCGTTTTTAACAGAGATGCTCTGTGTCTCTATGGTGACACAAATAGATGGATCTCATAGCAACGTGGTTCCCATGGTAACGCGGGATGCAGATGTCAGAGCAGAGCGGTCCGAGTGGGATCACGAGTCTGTTTCTCTCTCTCCCCAAAACAATAAGCTTGTTTCTTCTCTTTCCTTTGGCGCCACAGGCAGCAGGACAGTGTTTCGCTGCTGTTTCAGTTGGACACACACATTGTAGAAACCATAGGGAGGACATTATCTGATTCCCGAAAGCATCTTTCTTTGTAACATTGTCTAAAAATGAGATATCTTTCTGATAAACTCCTCAGTTGTGAGTCTCTTTGGATGAAAGCGTCCACAAAATGCATAATTGTAAATGTAAAAAAAGGTTCAGGTTTAACATTTCTTTAAATACTTGTTCAGAACAATGTTGTTTACATTATTAGACTGTGCATATCAAATCAAACATCCTGCGTAGGACTTTAATCTAGTGCACTAAAAAGTTTAGACATTTTTAGTTTACTTAGAAATTTAAAAGGAAGTTTTCAATCTGTCACGTCTGTGTTTTATAGTATATTTAATATGTATTTTATGTGTGCTGCTTTTTAGTATAAATTTCATTTTCAATTTATCATATCTCGAAGTTTTACAGTATATTTAATTTCTGGTTTATTTGTGTTTAATTTTAGTATAAATTTCACAAATAATTAAAAGTAATTTCAAATGTAATGCATTAACTGAGATAAATTAAATATCTTTTATTATACAGCTCTCTGGAAAACTTAATCAAAATTATAAATTTTTGTTAGTTTTTTTAAATGATGACCATTTATTTTAGTTTTTCCAGTTGTATTTATTTTAATTTTTATTTCACTTAACAAGAACATTTTTACTTTTACACACACACACACACACACCCCACACACACACAAAAACATTATGAATTTTTTCAAAGTACTATAAATATTTACTTTGAAACAGTTTTCACTCAGAAATGGCTAGGGAAACATTTCAACAAAGGATTACAAAGAAAGCAGTAAGTAAACCCATTGAATTAAAAGGAGAAAAACAGAATAGTGTTTTCTTGTAAAAAAATTTTTGATTTTTTTTTACTTTGAAAAAAAATAGTACAGTCTATGCTTGTTTTCTTGCTATCCTGTGTTTGGAAGTGACTTGAGCACACATATTAGGAATTTGAAAATCGAAAATGATATTTCGTAATGCATCATACATTCTCTTATGGGCCGTGTCATTCTCAAGAGCTGACAAAAACGTCTTAAAACTACCCTAAGCTGATTTCGTGGTCTTAGCGGGTTCCCAAGCTGTGCTTTTGTTTGTTTTTGGTGTTTTGGAGTATAGCAGGTAATGGTGGGAAAACAAATGTGGTCTTCTGGGATCTGTGGGTGAAATGAACTAATGATCTACTGTTTTTGAGATGATGGAAACACAAGTGAAGCTTCCGGTCAACATCATCTGTTATGATTTCAGTACCTGAATTAGCCTTATCTGTGGAGTGATGATGTCGTCTTACAACCAACTGAACTATGTTTACATTTTTGGATCATTTTTACAGTGCAAAAATTCCCAAATGTTGCTGGAAACTTTTCCCCCCCCCCCCCACGTAGACAATTTCCAGTTCAGTATTAACATACCAGTCAAAAGATTTTTAATGTTTTTTAAAGAACTTCTGCTCACCAAGCCTGCATTTATTTGATCCGAAATACAGCAAAAGCAGTAAAATTGTGAAATATTAATAAAATTGTAAAACAGCTGTTTTCTATGTGAATATCTGTTAAACTGTAAATTATTTCTGTGATCAAAGCTGAACTTTCAGCATCATTACACTCCAGTCTTCAGTGTCACATGATCTTAAGAAATCAGTATAATATGCTGATCTGCTGCTCAAGAAACATTGACCTCGCCGAGTCTCTTTCGTGGAACAGCATACAAGCATTACCCAATGAAACGCTCTATTATGGGCAGAATCGAGGTGACTCAAGCTAATCATATGACTAGCTGAAGATCAGAAAACTTTCAGTGCATGTAGAGCAGAACACAAATCCAGCCAAGAACAGCAAGATCTGGCCCCGTTTGCCTCTTAATTTGCTTAGCTCGTTTTAACCAATCAGAGTTATTTTGTGGAGAATTTGCTCTAGTTTTTGCTTCTCGAACACTGAGACCGGACTCACAGAGAGACCGTGTTTTCTTCAAGATGTAATCCTGGTTTGTTGACCTGAGTCTGGCCGCTCGTTTGATGGATTCTGTTGCCCTGATGCAGCGAGAGCGTGTTTTTGACCCGGGTAAAAAAGCAGTTTTTACTCTACCGTTGAGAAACTTTAACCAAACTGTGTTACAGACTTTTCATTAAGACCCTAAAGAATCATATCAACTTGTGGGAAATGGGCATCCGATGACCCCTTTAAAGCCTTTACATATAAGTATTTTTATTTCATTGTTAGATCTTCAGAAAGTATAATGCATTAAAACACATGACAGAAAAACTCAAATATTATAATGCATTTTAACTTTGATTAACAATTATTTATGAAAAACACGTGATACAAAATAAAATAATTATAATATAATTAATACTTTACTCATTAAACGATTAAAAGTGAGAGCAAAGACATTTATAATGTTACAGAAGATTTCTATTTCAAATAAATGCTGTTCTTTTGAACTTTTTATTCATCTGTGAATCCTGAAAAACAGTTTCCACAAAAATATTGTGCAGCACAACTGTTTTCAACATTGATAATAATCAGAAATGTTTCTTGAGCAGCAAATCAGCATATTAGAATGATTTCTGACGATCACGTGACACTGAAGACTGCAGTAATGATGCTGAAAATTCAGCTGCGCATCACAGAAAAAAAAACATTTTAACAGATATTCACATAGAAAACAGCTGTTGATACATTGTAATAATATTTCACAATTTTTACTGTATTTTTGATTATATAAATGCAACCCTGGTGAGCGGAAGAGACTTAAATAATTAAAATTCCTAATTATTTCCATCTTTTCATTTGTAGTGTATATTGCACCATTTTTTTCTTCATTTGTTTTGTTATTATTTATTTATTTTTAAATATTGTAATTCATCTGTGAGTTTGTTTGTTTGTTTAGTTCATTAACTTTTTTAAAAAATGTTAAATGCCTGTGTTCACCTTTTATCCGGAATAACTGACAAGAAGTACAGACTCTCAAACAAGCTATAAGAGAAAACAAACCTGAGCACTTGTCTTTACCGCTCTTAAACAAACATGCTAATAAACACGCTTAACGCCGAAAGCTGACAACTTCCACAGAAGGACAATCTTCTTCGCAGACATTCCAGCAGAAACGCCAGAGACTCGACGTCTGGATATCAGTGTGGAGGGAGTCAGACGTAAACCAAACATTAGTCAGTCTCAAATCTTTTTTATTTATCTTATTTTATTTTAATTAAAATTATGAAATTTCATAGCTCAGGAGGAGACTTAATTGAAGCTGAATTGAAGGAAAAATAAAAGAAAATTATGATAATAATCAATAGTTATAAAGTAAATTTAAAGTTAGTAGTTTAGATTATTTGATACTGTAAGAATATACACTCACTGGTCACTTTATTAGGTACACCTTGCTAGTACCGGGTTGGACCCCCTTTTGCCTTCAGAACTGCCTTTTAAAAAATTTTGTTTTTTCCTTTTCGTGGCATAGATTCAACAAGGTGTTGGAAACATTCATCAGAGATTTTGGTCCATATTGACATGATAGCATCACGCAGTTTCTGCAGATTTGTCGGCTGCACATCCATGATGCGAATCTCCCATTCCACCGCATCCCAAAGCTGCTCTACTGGATTGAGATCTGGTGACTGTGGAGGCTATCTGAGTAAAGTGAACTCATTGTCATGTTCAAGAAACCAGTCTGAGATGATTTGAGCTTTGTGACATGGTGCACAATCCATGTCAGGATAATGGTGTTATCCTGCTGGAAGTAGCCATCAGAAGATGGGTACACTGTGGTCATAAAGGGATGGACATGGTTAGCAACAATACTCAGGTAGGCTGTGGCGTTTTAAACAATGCTCAATTGGTACTAAGGGGACCAAAGTGTGCCAAGAAAATATCCCCCACACCATTACACCACAATCACCAGCCTGAACCGTTGATACACGGCAGGATGGATCCATGCTTTCATGTTCTTTACGCCAAATTCTGACCCTACCATCTGAATGTCGCAGCAGAAATCGAGACTCATCAGACCAGGCAACGTTTTTCCAATCTTCTATTGTCCAATTTTGGTGAGCCTGTGCGAATTGTAGCCTCCGTTTGCTGTTCTTAGCTGACAGGAACGGCACCCGGTGTGGTCTTCTGCTGCTGTAGCCCATCTGCTTCAGGGTTCGACGTGTTGTGCGTTAAGAGATGGTATTCTGCATACCTTGGTAGTAACGAGTGGTTATTTGAGTTACTGTTGCATTTCTATCATCACTAACCAGTCTACCCATTCTCCTCTGACCTCTGACATCAACAAGGCATTTTCGTCCACACAACTGCCGCTCACTGGATATTTTCTCTTTTTCGGACCATTCTCTGTAAACCCTAGAGATGGTTGTGCGTGAAAATCCCAGTAGATCAGCAGTTTTTGAAATACGCAAGACCCGCCCGTCTGGCAAAAACAACCATCCCAGTTCAAAGTCACTAAAGCCCCTTTCTTCCCATTATGATGCTCGCTTTGAACTTTAGCAAAGTCGTCTTCACCCTAGATGCCTAAATGCATGGTTGCTTGCTATGGATTGCTGATTAGTAATTGTGTACCAAGCAATTGAGGAGGTTGTACCTAATAAAGTGGACCGGTGAGTGGTGTATATAATATTATATCTATATTAAAACAATGTATGTAGTGTTAATATATTTCAAAGATTAAGATATAAAATAATTCATAGGAATTACACATAAACAAATGAATGTATGTATATGGGACATTACACCACCCCACCCCCACCCCCCCCCCACAGAAAATTCTGTTTATGTAATTGCAATGTTGTTATTGTTTTTTTATGAGCAAAAAATAAATATCATACATTTTTCCATGATTTACAGAAGAGACCCACTAAAATGTCATCCAGGGTAACAATCTTGTCAGGCATATTTACAACAAAAATCAATTTATTACATATTAAAAGACTGATTACTTTCACCTCAAATACTAATTAGTTGTAATTTTAATTTTTTTAAAATTTGCCACGATCCTAGGTTTTGCCCATTTGTCAGAAATAATTTTTTACTCCTTCAAATCTACATACACAAGAAAAATTTTTTTCTACTTCAAAATTTCATGTTTAATTTAATGTTAATTGCCACTTCTTTGTAACTGTTTGTTAAATTTATTAGCAATTATTTGCAAAATTGGTTTCTGCACAGGTTTTTTATATACAGATAATATTATTATTATTATTATGTATTCCACAAATATTAATTAAAATGTCATTTTATTGAAGAAAATTCAGTAAATATCATCCTCCTGCTAGAACAGTTTTTTCCCCCAAACTGCTGAATTAAATTACATGCAAATCATAATCATTAAAAATATTTTCGTTGAAAATAAGAGAATGTAAAAAAAAACATAAATACAAATATTCCACAACTGATCATGGAATTATGTAAAGTGCATTATATTTTGAAGGTTCAGCATTAGTTTTACTATATACTTTAGTCAGCGCGGTTTATAAAGGTTTAGTGGTGTCATGTAAACTAGTAATAGTTAGTCTCTGTGGTGCTGAACAGCTGTTACTGGACTAACCAATAAGAAAAAAAGGAGCAGATCCATCTGCTTTATGAAGACACAAACAACTCAGCATTAGCTGTTTATGTCTGTGAATGATGGGAGGTGAAAAACAAATGAACAGTCTAGTAAGAGATAGAAGGGTTTACAGTAAAAATAAAAAAAATTAGCTTTTACAAAATAATTTTGGCAGCTGTGGTTGCCAGAATAATTTTGTAAAAAATACAGAAAAACTGTAAAAACATTTACAGAATAAACTGTAAATTTTACAGTATAAAACTGTAATTTACAAACAAGGTGGTAAAAGAGACAGCAATATGAAGAATCAGTTCATCACAAGAAGCTTTTCCACAAGCTGAAGTATATACTAATATATAGAAGGTGCACAGAGTCATTCACGCAAACACTAAACACCATTATGGTAACAAAAATGACACTTAATGCAATAAACATTCATTAAACAACAGAAGATGTGACATAAACCCACATGTACAGAACTGATAACAAACATGATAAAACTATTAAGAAACTTAAGAAATACTTTCAAATGTGTCACGCAGGGAATTCTGGGAATACCAGTTTACAGTTTTTGACTGTAAATTACACATTGATTTGTTATTTTTACTTCTAAAAACTGTACAATTAACAGAATTTTACTGTAAAATTACATGAAATGTATGGTTAGATATTTTACCGTTTTTCCCTGTATATAGTACGGGAACTTACTGTTAACCTATTAAGAGTTTTTTTTCCCGTAGCGTTTTTACAGTATTTTACAGTTAAATGTACACTCACTTTTTACTGTGTTTGTTTAGTGCTCAAAAGTTTGAAAACATGGAGATGTTTCTGAAAGAGTCTCTTCTACTCACCAAGGTGCACTTATTTGATGAAAAATACAGTAAAAATTGTGAAATGTTATTAAAATTTAAAATAGCTGTTTTCCATTTGAAAATATTTGAACATATAATTTATTCCTGTGATGCGCAGCTGTATTTTTAGCATCATTACTCCAGTCTTCAGTGTCACACGATCTTCAGAAATCAGTATAATATGCTGATCTGCTGCTCAAGAAACATTTCTGATTATTATCAATGTTGGAAATGCTGAAAAAAAATCTTTTACAGAACAAAATTAATACTTTTATTCATCGAGGGTGCTTTAAATTTGTCAAAAGTCCTCTTAACGTAGAAAACAGCTATTTTGCATTGTAATAATGTTTCACAATTTTTACTGTAAAGAGTGTGTTTTTAGATTCTCCGGACACGCACGCAGGTGGATCGGTAACAATATTATGCTGCCTTTTAAGACACCTTCTTTTAGCCAGCGTTGCATTTATCCTTTGCGTTGAAAGCAGTCCCAGAATGCACTACAACAAGTGCAGTAAAATAATATCCATCCGAGAGAAATGTTGGTTATATCCTTATTTGAAATCCTACTTTTACGTGTTCTTTGCATTGCTTTTCTTATTAGATTATTTCATTTAGATTAGACGCCAAACTTGAGTGTGTTTCATTTAACTATGAGTTTGTATGAGTTGCAGACAATGTAGAGCATTCAGTTTTAGCTCCCTATGAAGGCAGCAGACTAGGATTAGAAACAAAACTATAATTATAATATAACTATAATAATTTCAGGGACTTCTAATTCAAAAAGCAGCTTAACCTCGATCCACCTTTTCATTTTAACACATTTTACTGAGCAAAATATTCGATAAAATAGTTCTTTTAGCTTTCAAAACAGACTGATTTGTAAATATTTTTTATCCTGTTTTTGCCTTTGATTATAAAACTTTATTTATACATTTTTACATTTCAGGTCCATCTGAGGCGTCCAACTCTCCTAGAAATTAAAACTGATTTAAAGGATGCTTTAGCATTTATAAAAAAAAGAAAATAAAAAAAAAAGTTAATATTATACAGTTAGTTATTTTAAATATTAATTATTAAAAATAAACTGTATATTAATAGTGATGCTTCGCTTAACAGACCCCACCTATATGGATAGTAGTGTGTTTTGCTTTTTTTAAATTACATTTTCAAATGTGCATTTTTAATTGCTTTTTAGAAATATAAGCTTGGAATGAAAATAGCCTAAATATCCTAAACATAATGAGAGGGAATATGAGAGATAATGTATGTTTGGCATGTCAAAAGAAAACCAAAATTTTATATTTTGGACAAAAAAAAAGCATAATTTATCTTGCATGTCAATGAAATAAATAAATTATTTGTCTGCCATTAATGTATCAATTATGCCGTATCTCACATTACATTTCAGGTCCATCTAACTCTCCAAGATATCATGGATCAAACCGATTTAGAGGGTGCTGTACCATTTATTTAATAATTTGTTTTTTAATATCATACCATTTATTTAAAATGTTTACTTTAAAAAGATAGCAATATTAACAGTGATGCTTGACTTAACAAACACCTCTAATTATGCATAGTTTGGTTGCTTTTTTAAATCAAATGTTAAAATATGCATTTATGCAATATGCAACATTTTTAAATATGCAATTAATTACATTTAAATAACATATAGATGCTCAAAAAATAATAGCTCAAATTTTCCTAACGCAAAAGCTAAAATGTGTTTGCTTTTACAGCCCTTTAAACATAATAAAACAGTTTTAAAGGGTGCTCTGTTTGTTTGTTTGTTTATTTATTTATTTTAAAGTGTCAACATTATACTATTATTTAAAATATTCATATTTTTTTTCAAAGACAGCAATTGTAGTAGTGATGCATATCTTAACAGACACCACTAATTATGGATGGTGTGTTTGCTTTTTTTAAATTTAATTTAAAAATGTGCATTTTAAAAACGTAAGCTCAAAATTTCCTAATGCAGAAGCTGACAAGCTTTGCTTTAACAGCCCTATAAACATAATGAGAGGGAATATGAGAGCTCATGAACGTTTGGCTTGTAAAAGAAAACCAAAATATTATCGTTTGAAAAGCCAAGATGGAATTCTGCCACAGAAAATGGATAATTTATCTTGCATGTCAATAAAATGCATCAATTATTTGTCGGCCAGGAATGTATTCATTATGCCGTATTTCACACGACTCTTAGTTTTTACATTTCAGGTCCATCTGAGGCATCTAAGTCTCCTAGAAATTACGGATAAAATCGATTTAGAGGGTGCTCTACCATTTATTTAAAAAAAGTGTTCAATAAAATATACACCATTTACAAAACAACATTTGGCAATACGTCTGGAGGCCATTTCTCTGTCCTGTACTCTAGTGTCAAATTACATCAGTATCGGTTTTCTGGTTAAAATCCTTTTAAAAACCGATCTTCACAATAACTCCAGAGTACATGAAACGGCCTCATGCCGCACACACACACACACACACACACACACACACACAATGTCTCCACACCCACGCACACACAGGTACTCACACACCACCAACAACATACACACACCATGCACTCACACACACACACACACACACACACACACACACATACACACACACACACACACATAAAAACACACACACACACACACACATGTACTCACACACACACACATACACACACACATGTACTCACACACACACACACACACACATGCACTCACAAGGGAAATATACCATACAAAAATAAAATAGGATATGTTTCAGATAGATAGATATACCGTCTTTGCAATATCTCAAATAAAATGCCAGGTTGGATTGATATAAAACAAGTAGGCCTAAAGAACAGAGACGAAAGCACAACAGCTATCATGCGGTCGCATGGTCACTGGCAACATAAACATCTGTCTAGATAACTGTATGCATGAAACTAAAACCCGACGTTTGCAGTATTGCGGTTGACTGTAACAGCAGCTGAAGACACTGATTCAAAACCTAGCGAGCTGTGCATCTAGTGGGGATCAAGTGCACCTGAGACACACAAAATGCATGTTTGATATGGGCAGGTGAACATTTTATCCTCTAGCTCAAGGGTTTTCAACCTTTACAGATACAGTACAGAAAGCTCAATTTTCTTGACAGCACTTTAGAACAATCTTTATTAAAAATATAAGCTGTAGGATCATTAGTTTGTGTTTTCAAATGGTTTAAGCAGCATTTCTTCTCTCCTACTGTAGTTGAAAACCCTGGATCTAGTTTTTTACATTGATCAGAAACATCAAAAACTGCTTTTTAATTTCCAAAGAGCCTTTTGGCATCTATTCTAAGAGCCTTACAGTGTAACAAAGTGAGAAGTGCACAGACAGTCGCTGAGTTTTGAACACAGCTAATCACTTCAATCTAAAAACACAAGACCGGGCTGGAAAAACATCCATCCGTTTTCTCATAGTTAGAAATGTCAATGTATAAAATGTTCTCTCCTGGAGTACCTTCACGGGCCCCCAGGGGTCCACACTGTAAAAAAAGTGAAATGTGCAACCCTTAAAAATGCTTTCATTGGTGTAACCTAATGTCATTTTCATTTCTAGGTTACCTGAGAAAGCGCTTTTACAGTGCATGGACCCCTGGTTGAAAAGCCTGGCTCAGTGCATGTTCAGTGCATCAAGACCTTCTCAATGTTTGAGAAAGTGTAGACTGAAACGCCACCGATGACTTCACTGCGAGGTTTGCAGAACCCCAAACACTGATCTGTAGGAGCTATAATGGAACTTTTGAAAACATCGAGAGCGCAGACGGTCGCTAGGTTTTGAAACACAGCCAATGACTTCACGATAAGGACGCGAGAGTGGGGCTGAGGGAAGGAAAACATCCATCTGTGCATCCGTCTTAAACGTGGACCACCGTCGCCGCTTTAGAAGCTTCCAGATCGTTCCGGTAGCGCTCCAGCCAGTCTCTGAGCTCCGAGATCCGGTAGCCCTCCGGACCCCTGCCGCCTTGATACACGACCTTCTCGTCCTTCAGTATGTAGAGGCGCTCGAAATAGGCGCCGTACGCCGAGTTGGACGAGTTCTCCATGGTGTCCACGACCACGGCGCTCCCCGGCACCTCCTGGTTCATGAGCTGCGCGGCGCGGAGTCTGTCCTCCAGGCAGCGGTGCCGGGGGATCTGGTAGAGCGCGTCGGAACTCACCCAGCCGTCCGACGGATGCGCTTCCTCGATGTACACCAGCAGCGAGTCCGCGATGTCCGCGTACTGCCGCGCGACGCGCTGGAACGCCGAAAGGCGCGTCATGAACGGCGGTCAGGAGCAGCTCCCGAAGTTCAGGATCAGGGGTCTCCTCCCGCGGGCGTAGTCCAGGATCCGCTGCGCGCCACTCCGCTGCGCGCTGTCCAGCGGAACCACCTCGGTGTTGGGCGCCGCGCCGCCCAGATGCGCCGTCTTGAAGAAGTCCAGCTTGTGGCCGTACCACACGGCGCGCAGCGACTCGAGCGTGAACATCTTGTTGGAGTCGGACACGCAGAGCGGCGGGTCGTCGGGGCTGCCCAAGTCGCTCTCCCGCATCTTCGTGAGCACCTTCCTCCGGATGCACAGGAAATCCAGGAGCCACAGCATCACGGCCGCGAACAGGAAGCGCGGCAGCAGCATCAGGCACACGGCGGCGTTTTTCAGCGCCTTCACCGTTTGGACACCTGCGGATCCATGCAGCATCTCCATCCCCATCCGGACAGGTACAGATACAGCCGTGTCGTTCGGCGTGCGCTCTCTCTCTCTTTGCGCTCTCTCTCTCTCTCTCTCTTTCTTCCGAGCTCCGAGTCCCGCTTTTTATAGGTCTAGTAAGGATTTGAATGGAAAACAACACGCCTACCCGTGCCGCCTCCTCACATGGAGGGGATTACCTCCCGTCAACTCTCCTGTCTGGAGGAGAGAGAGAGAGAGAGAGATGCGATCAAACGCACCATTCTGCTCGTTAGATGGCTTGACAGCTCCACTTTGGAATGCATCGGTGCTTGTCAGTGTTGGGGGTAACGCATTACAAGTAACGTGAGTTACGTAATCAGATTACTTTTTTCTAGTAACTAGTAAAGTAACGCATTACTTTTTAGAATATCTGAGTTACTTTTTCAAATCAGTACCGGAAGTTACTTTGTTTCCATGTGTTGAGTGACAGCTCTGCTGTCGCCATGGTGAGAGAAATCAGAAGATGTTACTGTAGTTCTAAATAAATATGAATATGCATTAATTCATCTCACTCAACAAAAAAAAAACACAGATTCAGTATTCCTCAAAATGAATAAAAATAATGCAACTCAGAATATGACGCAAACCTGCAAATAATTAAATGTTAAACAACACAAATATGCTTTATGCATTTAATCCCATTCTATTTGCTTCTGATCTTCGATGATGCAGTTTAACCGTACTAATAAACACACATTACTCTAGACGAACATTTGTGTGTCTTTGTTTATTGCTGAAGTGTGTTGAAATGTCTTCTTCTGCATTCTACTGTACGGACTTAAATTTACCTTCCCTTCAGCCTGAGGCGCATTAATTTCACTTCTGGTGTGAAAAGCTTTAATATTTGCCAAAAATATAACTTTTTTAAAAACAAACCAGCAAGCCCTGACCAGATTTAAAAAGTAACGCAAAAGTAAAATAACGCATTACTTTCCATAAAAGTAACTAAGTAATGTAATTAGTTACTTTTTTATGGAGTAACATAATATTGTAATGCATTACTTTTAAAAGTAACTTTCCCCAACACTGGTGCTTGTAATGCATCACGTCAAAAAAAGATGCTGAGAGAGGTGTGTTTTTAACCGGCTCATCGTGTCAGGGCATGAACTTGGTCAAGTCGACAGAAAGATGGATTGACGAGATAGACAGTTGCATTATTTTAATGCATTGGTGGTTCAAATACATCCCGTCAGGACATGTTTCTCATTAAAGTTCAGTGGTGGCATTGAGAGCTGCTGAGATAGGCTAGATGTTAGATTATTTGTTGTTTATGCACTTTGGTTTAACTTTTCAAGACGTGTTTCTTATAGGCATGTAACCTACCAGATTTTCATGTTGCGATAATTGCAGCAGCTTTTTATCACGGTATACGGTATTATCGCGATTTTGGAAAAGATGCAAAAATGTGTTGTCATAATATAACAAGTTTGATAACTTTATAATATAACATAAAGAACTGGACATTTAAATACAGTAAAGCAATACACACAAATGTCTACATAAATGTTTCAAATAGATTAAAGTGCAAAATAATTATAAAGTACAATAGGTAACACACCTTACAATAAGGTCTCATTAGTTAAGCTTTGTTAATGCATTAACATTAACAATATCGTGCATGTTCATTATCGTGATATATCATATTACCGAATACCAGCGCATGTCAAGTTTCTTATTAAAATTGTAGAAATACAGAGAGAAATAGATGCTGAGATGTTAGATTGTTTGGCTTGACAGTTGCATTTTTGAATGCATTGGTGGTTTTAATGCATTGCATGCATCTTAATGCAAAATGTGCTTATTAAACTTGCTGTGGTGAAGTCAAGAAAGAGATAGATGCTGAGACAGAAGGATTATCTGATGAACAGCTCATTTTAATGCATTGGTGGTTTTAATGAATCAAGTCAGAAAATGCTTCTTGAAATGTCTCGCCAGTGAAATTGGATTCAAGAAAAGAAACAACAAAATACTTCCTTGTTAGATTATTTGACAGCTCCACTTCTGAATGCATCGGTGCTTGTAATGCATCGTGTCAAAAATGCTTCTCAAAGCTGACAGATTGTTTGGCATGACAGTTGAGTTTTTTAATGCATTGGTAGTTTAAATTCATCCTGTCACAAACGTGAAAGCGACACTGAGATAGAGGTTACAGTTTTTTTAATGCACTGGTGGTTTTAATGCAGGGCATGCTTGTTAATGCAAGGCATTCTTCTTATTAAACTTGCTGTGGTGAAGTCAAGAGAGAGAGAAAGATGTTACAATTGTTTAATAGGACAGTTGCACTTTAATGAATTGGTAAAAATGCAACGCAATGAAAATACATTATTGGTGGAGTCAAGAGAGACACTGAGATGTTAGATTATTTTACAAATGGCTGTTGCATTTTTTAATGCATTGCGTCAAGAGGAGCTTCTTGTGATGAAGTCGAGAGAAAGATGCTGAGATGATTTGACAAGACAATTGTGATTTTTAATGCATTTGTGGCTATAGTGCATTATGTAAAAGTGCTTCTTAATAATAAAAAAAAACATTGGTGAAACTTGTAAGAGAGATAGATATGCTCAAATAGATGACAAATGATAATTTAATTTGATTAATTGAGAAATAACACATTTAATGCATTGGTGGTTTTAATGCATCATGTATACAGCGATGGTGAATTTGTAAGAGAGAGATGTTAGATTTGACTGAATGTATAACAATAGTCGCACTGTTTAATGCTATGGCACTGTTGAGGCATGCATAATGCAGTTTTAAAACATAATGCACAAGAAATGCATCTTAATGGACAAAAATGGTGGAATTGAGAGAAAAAGAGATGAAACATTCTACACTTTCTTGTACTTCTTATTGCATTGATTTTAAATAACGTCACATCACATGCAATGTTAACGACAGCAGTCTGAAATGTCTGAAATGAATTAATGACCATGCAGTCATGCACACAGAGGAGTCAGTGTGACGTTTAACGCGAAAGACAAAAGCGCAAATCAAAGTGTGCACAAAATCAATTATTTATTCTATAAATCTATAAATTCCAATGACATATTCCCAAACTAGGAAATTTTAAGCAATGCCCTAAATGTACCTTTGCAATGTGTGAGCACACAGATTAAACCCAGACTTTCTCAGCAGCATAAACAAGGCTTACGTGCAATGCTAAATGTCATGATCCCTACTGAATGTATTATATGTACTGTTCAGTTGCTTCAGTGTTGCCTATAAGCTAATGAGCTTAAATCCTAACTTTACCTATTCCACAGAAACCTATTTACAGGGGAAAACACTACGTACCTAGAAAACAAAATCCCTTCCCTGTAATCCTTGTGATAAAATGCTTGACACACTTTTTCAGATCAATTGTTACATCTATCTGCGGGAAACCTGGACCTCTGCACTGAAAATCTCAAAAAACATCTGAGGTACTTCATAGCTCCCATTAATGTCAAAACAAACTAACTTTGCTGAAAATGACAGGAGTAACAATGCATTTATAATTTACTTCAGTGTGTGTGCACTGACCTGCGTTCGAGCAGAGGGTGCGTGGGTAGTCTGTTGGTTTGTCCTCCGGATCCGCCCACTGCTGCTCACTGGCGAGAGAGGAGGGTGCTGTGTACCACGTGGATCGTCCACAACCCCTCCGTCCCCCTCTGGGGACCCAGAAATAGAGGAATTGCTCTTTGTCGAGTATTTGGGTACCACCGACCGAGAGGTCAGTGCTGGAAAGAGATGAAAAGATTCTCCGTCCGGGCCTCCTCCTGGAGGGAGTGGTGTGCTTACCATCTCCTGAAGAGCAGGTCCCTCCACCTCTGGGTTGCCCGTCTCAGTGCCTCTTGTTCTTTTGCTTACCACCAGGTCTGGCGAGGGCCTGGATTGTGGGCTTCGGTTCCCCTGCTACCGGCAGTGACTCAACGGCGCAGCTTTGCTGTAGCCGCGGGAAGCGGGGCGGGGGCAGGATGTACCTGATGGCCTCAGTTTGCTTTGGTCAGCAGAGAACTGCTGGGCAAAGTTTTCCACCGTGTCGCCGAAAGGCCAGTCTGGGTCCGTCTCGTGCATGTCAGCCAGTCACAGCCAGAAATGGCGCTCCTGGACCACCATAGTGGACATCGCACGACGCAGAGACCGCGCCGTAACCTTCATCGCTCATGGCGCGAGGTCCGGCGTGGTGCGGAGTTCTCTCTGAACTTTCAGGTCGTGACCACCCTCGTGCAGGTCCATCAGTGCCTTGGCCTGTTGCACCGTTCATCACGCCGAAGCTGTAGGCGGGGGAAGATTCTCCACATGTTGTATAGCGATCGCTGGCCAGTCGGTACCTACAACTCGCGGAGGGAGGCACGTTCTCCCTGCCGTTGTGAGGCGGTTTTAGGACCAATTGCAATCGCAACCCGATCCCGCCTCCACCTGGGGGGACCCTTAACGCCCTAGCTTCCCAGCGAGTGGTTGGTGAGGGAGGAGGACCATCAGAGCCAATTTTCCTGCAGTTAAAAATGTGCGTCCAACTACCTGTGAGCTCCTCAATGCACCTCCGGTAAGAAATCCCGAAGCGGGTGTGGGGGATAACAAGCTTTGACCACCCCGAGAACCATCGTGCACCCTTGAGTCTCGGGGAGTAGGCGCACGGTTGAAGTCTCCATTCCGATCCCTACCCTATGGGCGGCCCGTGAATGCATAGCCATTATCTGGATCCGATTCGCATTGCTACAGGCAGAGGTGAGAGCAGCCAGGCCTGAATTCATTCTCACTCCAGAAAGGCCTGGCTCACCCACATGCAGCACGACATCCTGGGTCTTGGGAGAGCGCCAAAGATACGGCTGTTACGCTCCTTGTAAAATTAAAATCCCGACGTCCATTGGCAGCTCACTGGCTGCGCAGGGCCCCATCAGCCGCCCGCTCTACTGCCTGAAGTAGCCCCCCCTGGCTGCCGCCATGAGGAGAACTAGATCGAGGCGATCGTGACCATCACCCAGCGCCAGTTAACGACCGCATCCAGAACGCCCGGGTGGTATGTTGTCTATAGCAAGACCCACATCGTCTTTACAAAAAACGTAACGTCAAGTTTGCCACGCAACAACATCTTTAAAAAGACGCACCCGAAATAGCTCTTTTAGGGGAAAAAGCTCTTTTAGTCGTGCTGATGGCCACAGGGGAGAGTTAGGGCTCTGCAACCAAACAGTGGTAGTGCAGCCTGATGTGTTTGCAACCCACTCTACACGGGAACCACCAACCGCTGAGGTCGGCCGTCCCACCACTCGACGAAGACGCTCGCAAGACGCCTGAACTCGTTCAGTCTTTTCTCTCCCTAGAGTAGTCCGAGCAGAACGATGTAATCCGCTTCGCTCTGAAAACGAAAAAGCGATATGCGCTGCATCTGCCTGCCTACGTTATATCTCACGCCTGTGATTCGAGCAGCACTGGATTTCATATCGCAGCGCAAATTTTGCATTGGGCTCGTTTAGGTTTACACTCGAATAGATCTATCGCGCGGCCCGTCTAAGCGATTATCCCCAATTCTTCGTCCTCGACCTGACGTCGGAGTGACCGGCTGAAAGGAACCTTAATGTGAATTTTATATATATCATATAATATATGGTGTGTGTGCTTCTGTAATATTATTAGTATATATAAATACACACACAGGCATATTTATATTTGAAAATATTACATGTATTTACATCATCTTGTATATTTTATAATTTATATTTTTATAAAATATTTAATATATAAACAGAACATATTTTTCTTAAATGTATACATGCACGTGTGTGTATTTATATATACATAATATATACACAGTACACACCTCTATATGAACAAAAACATATTTTTAATGCTTTAATTGCGATTTAATCATTTGACAGCACTAATGTATATATATTATATATATATTATAATGTAATAGGATTGGAATAACTATAATATATAATAGGCTATATATTATACATACACATAACAATTAATTTTATTAGAATTTATTAAATAATTATGATTAATGATTATGTTATGAGTAATAATAACTAGTAATAACTATTAGTATTGTTCTTATATTATTATCATGTTGAGTCAGGAAAGCAATGCTGTCTTTTACCAAAAACAAAATATTATTTTTATTTTAACCAAAACCTCCAAACAAAACCATTTAAAACATCATAAAAGAGTTAGTTAAATAAACAAATAATCAAGGTAAAATATGTATTTGTTCAATTTGAGGCTGTTTAAGAAAGAAACTGCTGTATGCCACCATAATCTATCAAAATATGTGTATTTTTATGCATGTACTAATATCAAAAACATCTGAACAAGTGAGAGAAAATTTCAGTCTCAAGTAGACGTTTAGAAAAAGACTTAATGTGTGTGTGTCTTCCCCCAGAGGAATGAATTTTATGTCCCTCGTATTGTTTTATTTCCACAGGTTACGAGAGAAACAAATGCCTGATATACTGATATGTTAATGAGCTGCTGCTAAATGTAATATCTCAGCGTACTTCGCTCCGAGCACCCGATTACTTAATCGTGGCAGAAATGATTTCCTCCGGATTGCGTATTGATTGCTTGTGACAGAGCGAGGAGCTTGTTTGCCAAAGAAAAGCTGAGATTACTGACTGATAAAATGAGATTTTACCTAGTAGAAAACAAGAAGAGCGAACACATGGCCTCGTTTGACCTCGAATGTGGACCATGTTTGTGGTTGAAAACAGCTAACTGGAGTACAGTTCTCTAGAACGCAAACAGAGCTTGAGTTGATAGCTGAAATGATTATTTTTGGACTGTATTTTTTGGCCTTTCTAGTCCAGAGACTAGATCCTGACAGTAATTTGTCCTAATGCACAGAGTTTTCCTCGAGTTTTCCCGCTGCTGTGACGTCATTTTCAAAACCCCAGTCTTTGATCCCTGAAATTTGATAAATTAGCGGCTGGTAAACATGTTGTTGGAGCCGGTGGAGTGTTTTGTATCGCATGCAGACGGCCAGATTGAGAGGGACTTGGACTAATACAACCTTTACACTCCTCATCTTAAAGGAACACTCCACTATTTTTGAAAATAGGCTCATTTTCCAACTCCCCTAGAGTTAAACAGTTGAGTTTTACCGTTTTCGAATCCATTCAGCCGATTTCCGGGTCTGGCGGTAGCACTTTTAGCTTAGCTTAGCATAGATCATTGAATCTGATTAAACCGTTAGCATCTCGCTCAAAAATGACCAAAGAGTTTCGATATTTTTCCCATTTAAAACTTGACTCTTCTGTAGTTACATCGTGTACTAAGACTGACGGAAATGAAAAGTTGCGATTTTCTTGGCCGATATAGCTAGGAACTATACTCTCATTCCGGCGTATTAATCAAGGAACTTTGCTGCCGTACCATGGGTGCAGCAGGCGCAATGATATTATGCAGCGCCTGAAAATAGGCTAATTGGAAGTTACCTAGTTGGGGACTATTTTCAGCACTGCATAAGACAGAAGAGTCAGGTTTTTAAATCGGAAAACTATAGAATCTTTGGTTTTATACAGATACTGTGTGTCAGGGTTCTGTCACTTCGGTCTAGTGTAATTCATGGTTTTGTGTCAGAGCCCTGACACTCGCGTCATGTCCTTGTTTTCATGTGAGCGTGCGGCTTCGGGTGTGCTCGAGCCGTGCGCTCTCGTCTACATGTACTGTTTCAGGTTGGAGCGTGGTGTTCAGATCCCGGAACTCATGTCTTGTACAGTTTTGGTTTTATGTCGGGGTTCGGACACTCATGCTCCATGTTCTGTTTTGTTGTGGGAGCATGCGGTCTCGAGTTCACTCGGCCGTGCGCTCTTCTGTCCACGTGTTTTGTGAAGCACGCGGTTTGTGTTCAGCCGCGTGCTTTTCTTGTTGTCTTGTGTGAACACGCGGCTTATGAGTTTTCTCATTAGCTGCGTGTTCGTGTCTTTTTTTGTTCAAGCACATGGCTTGTGATTTATTTTTTTGCTGGCCATGTGCTTGTGTTTTGTTGTGTGAGCACATGGCTTTTTGTCTTTGGTTCGGTGTGCCATGTGCTCATGTCAATTGTCTTGACTCCTCCCATCTTGTTACCTGTTTATTAGTTAATTTGCCCCACATGTGGTTCCTCATTACCCTCCTCATTTGCTCTCCATTTATGCTCCTTGTGTTTGCAGTCGTGCGTCAGTTCGTCATCGTCTATCCCTGGATGTGTCCAGATCCTGCTTTGCCTTGCCTTGCCAGCCTGTTTTTCCCCCACGGGGTAGTTTCTGTTGTTTGGTTTGTTTTATTTTAATAAAGAAACCCATTCTTCTGCAATACTGAGTCCTCACTCCATCCTCTACCCAAACCCTGAAAGTACGAACTGACCAAGATGAGGACTCAGCAGAACCGGGGCATCTCCTTTCCCATCTCCCCTGCCCCCTCCCGCATCAATAGCTGCTCACACACGGAGGCTCCGTTTCTCGTCGGCAAGGGGGACCCAGTGTTAAGGGTTTTTGCCCAATTTACTGTTGCAGCGGAGGGACTCAAATCATTGACGCATCAGAGTCAAGGGACACTTACCCAACCGCCTTAATGAGCCCTCCCATGCCTTTGAGTGGAATGCTGTATACGTCCCTTCTGGCAGTTGTGGGGTATTTCCTAACCACTGTGGAGAGGAGGGTGTCCTTCCTCCTCTTGGCCGCCTCCCTTCTCCTCCACAACCCGCCCTAGTACCCAGCCTCCTATGTCCGCCAACGGAGGAGGAGTGGAACGGGTCCGCCGTCCCGGGTCCCATGACTGCAGAGTGGCGGAACGCACTGGAGTCCCCGCTCTCTTAGGATGGAGGAGGAGGAATGGGTCGCCTCACACCACCCTAGAGCACTGGAAGGCTGCTGTGCCCTAAGGTGGCCATGAGGCCTGCAGCTCCCTGTGTGGCGCCGAGTGAGTCCCGCAGTGGGCCCCGAGGGTGGCTGCGATGGCTGCAGCAGCCCGGGAATCGGAAACCGAAGAACTGCAGCGCCCCCAGTGATGTCCGGAGATGCTGCGCGGTCCAGTTACGCCGCGGAGGTGGCTTCCGGCGTACCAAGAGGTTGGGTCCGGATAAAGTGGCAGTGTCCGTTCTCGGAGAGACGAGGAGGAAGGAGTAAGGCTTCCTCCATCCCACATGGCCCTGGAGGCCATGTCCAGGCTGCCCCGACTGTTGCGCCGGAGGCCTACCCAGACCCTCCCAGGGCTCCTTCCCTGCCGTCCCGCCCCCCCGGGGGCTCCTTGCCCTTGCCGGCCCTGCCCGTGCTCCCTTGCCCTGCCGGGCCCCTCCCCTAGCTCCTTGCCCCTCCCCAAGCGCCTTGCCCTGATGCCGGCCCCGCCCAAGCTCCTTGCCCTGCCGGCCCCACCCAAGCTCCTTGCCCTGCCGGCCCCGCCCGGGCTCTTTGCCCTGCCGGCCCCGCCCGGGCTCCTGGCCCTGCCGGCCCCGCCCAGGCTCCTTGCCCTGCCGGCCCAGCCCAAGCTCCTTGCCCCGCCCAGGCTCCTTGCCCTGCCGGCGCCACCCAAGCGCATTGCCCTGATGCCGGCTCCCTCCTTGATGCGGGCTCCACCCTCCCTGCCTGCCAAGCTCCCTCCGGCTCCACCCTGGTGGCCTACTGGGGTTCTTGTTAAGCCGGAGCCTCCCTGGTCTGTTCCCCCGGTCCAGCCCTGGCTCCCCGGGATTCCTGGTCTGCCTGAGCCTCCCAGGCTCAACCCTCCCGCCCCTCCCTGGTTCCTGTAATGACTTTCTGGGTTGTAGCTAGCTGTCACTGGCTTGCTCCCTCCCGTGACCCGTCCCTCCCTTCCCCCGGCTTTGTCCCAGTGTTTAGAGTGTTCCTGTCTTGTGTTGCCTGTTATGTATCGGTCTTGTGTTGTCATGTTTGTTCTGTCACGTTCCTGTCTTGTTTTTGTTGTGTCTCATTAGGGACGCCAGGTTTCTGTCACTGTCGGTCCTAGTGTATCATAGTTTTGTGACATGCCCTGACACTCTGCGTCATGTCATGTGTTTTTCATGTGAGCGTGCGGCTTCGAGTGTGCTCGAGCCTTGCGCTCTCGTCTGCGTGTACTGTTTCTTGTTGGAGCGTGGTGTTCAGATCCCGGGCACTCATGTCTTGAGTTTCGGTTTCGTGTCGGGGTCCGGACACTCGCGCTCAATGTTCTGTCTGTTGTGGGAGCGTGCTGTCTCGAGTTCGCTCGGCCGTGCGCTTTTCTGTCCACGTGTTTTGTGAAGCACGCGGTTTGTGTTCAGCCGCGTGCTTTTCTTGTTGTCTTGTGTGAACACGCGGCTTATGAGTTTTCTCATTAGCTGCGTGTTCGTGTCTTTTGTTCTAGCACATGGCTTGTGATTTGTTTTGCTGTCCATGTGCTTGTGTTTTGTTTTGTGTGGGCACATGGCTTTTGTCTTTGTTTTCTGTGTGCCATGTGTTCTCAGGTCAATTGTCTTGACCCCATCCATCTTGTTACCTGATTATTGGTTATTTGCCCCACCTGTGTTCCCTCGTTTCCCTCCTCATTTGCTCTCCATTTATGCTCCTTGTGTTGGCAGTCGTGCGTCAGTTCGTCATCGTCTATCCCTGGATGTGTCCAGATCCTGCCTTGCCTTGCCTTGCCTTGCCTTGCCAGCCTGTTTTTCCCCCATGGGGTAGTTTCTGTTTGTTTTGTTTTATTTTAATAAAAGGCCCATTCTTTCTGCAGTACTGAGTCCAGTACTCGTCTCATCCCTCTACCCGGAACCCTGACACATTTGTACATTATATACATAATATACATTTTTGAGTGAGATGCTAATGGTCTAATCAGATTCAATGGTCTATGCTAAGCTAAAAGTGCTACCGCCAGACCCGGAGATCGGCTGAATGGATTTGAAAACGGTAAAACTCAACTGTTTAACTCTAAGGGGGTTGGAAAATGAGGCTATTTTTTAAAAATAGTGGCGTGTTCCTTTAACAGAGGAACGCATCCAGCCTCCTTCCTCTTTCCTCGCTCGAGTGACTTCTCTGTAAATTGCTGCTGATTTTGTTAGTCGACTTCCAGACAGTGACCATCAGACGTGTGCATTAATTATCATCGGCTGCCCAAACAGCTGCAAAAATATGTCAAAAAAATAAAATAATGAATGCATCAAATTTCACTATTGCAACATGGATTGTTTCATAATGCAACTGAAAATGATTACATGTGTTTTCATAAATGACCAATAGTGAAAACTCAAAATGAGAAATAGGAGAGCTTTTAGTTTTTGACACAATTCTGCTTTATTATTTTACTAAAGAATTGAATGGGTCAAAATGGTTTCACTATTGCAACATGGGTTATTTGCTATAAATTCAACTGAAAGTGATTGATTTCATTAATAAACAACGATTCAAAATGAGAAATATAAGAGCTTTTAATTTCTGACAGGATTCTGCTTTATTTGACTAATATTTTTGCAGCCGTTTGAACAAGATAAAAAAATATATCACATTGTTATTTATACCAAATTTCACGAATGGGACATGTATTCTTTGGTATAAATGCAACTGAAAGTGATTATTCTCAAAATGAAAAATATGAAAACTTTATTTATTTATTTAAAGAATTCTGTGTAATCTAAAGGTGATTCAACAGCTGCAAAAGTATTTGTCCAAAAAAATCAGATTTGTTATTCGTCGCCAAATTTCACTATTGCATGTTTACTTTTCCATAACTGCAATGAAATTGATTACATGATTTTATTTTAAAGGTGACATATCATGAAATTCTGACTTTTCCAGGTTTTAAGTGCTAAAATCAAGTCCCTGGTGCATCTACCAACCAAGGAAACGTGAAAAAGTTAACCCGTACTCTTTGTTTTTGGGACGCCTTTTTTCTCTGCAAGCGTCCTGAGAAAACCGCGGGGTCCTGATTTCGCTCGCTTGGACGTCCAAAGGGATCTCATTATAATATCCCCGCCCCTTAATCTGTAAGTTTCACCTCACGGCGCCGTTTATTGTGATTTTCCAATCGACAGCATTGTATCAGCGTTCTAACGGCCAATGTGAAAGTTGAGTAAAGATGCTACCGTTCTGTGTTGGGCGGCAGATACGACACTGAACACGTTTAGATTCCCCAGCCCTCAGAACGCAGAGCAGTGGATTTATTGATTTATTTACTGTATATTGCTGCTGCCACACAGATCTAAAATAAACATGTGATTTATTTCCCAGCTGTTTACCTTCACAGACATAACCGACTGTTTTTTGTAACTCGTGTGTTTTTAACGTAAACCTGTGTGTGAATGAGAGCTTAGTTTAGTACTCACATGCTGTGACAGCCGCTTTCTGTGCGTGTGCTTCAGATGTGTGCGCTCAGAAAACCGTATATAAGAAGTTTAAACTATTATGGTTTAAAACGCATGATTTCAGCCGATAAACATGATAATCAGAACCAAAACTGATGTTTTCAGCAGGTCCGAGCTGTAAAGGCGCAGCTCTATTCTGAAAAAGGGGGCGGGGAGCAGTAGCTCATTTGCATTTAAAGAGACAGGCCCGAAAAACAGCGTGTTTCTGCTTCCACTCAAAATAGGCATTTTCAAAATGATATAATAAGTGATCTGTGGAGTATTTTGATCTGAAACTTCACAGACACATTCTGGGGACACCTGAGACTTATATTACATATTGTAAAAAGAGGCATAATATGTCACCTTTAATGAACAATAATGAAAACTCAAAATAAATATGAGAGCTTTAATCTTTGATTATTCAACTTCTGCTTTATTATTTTACTAAACAAATCAATGGGTCAAAATTGTGCCAAATTTCACTATTGCAACATGGATTTTTTTTGTTGCATAAATGCATCTGCAAGGGATTATCCTCAAATAAAAAAAAAATATGAGAGCTTTCATTTTTGACAGAATTCTTTGTAAGATAAGGAAGATTATATACTCTAGTTTAAAAATTTTTTTTTTTTTCGAATTCGCTTCGTTTACTGACAATAGTTTTGGGCGCTATGTTGAATAAGATAAATTACTGTGTCAAAATTGTTATTTGTTGCCATATTCGCTATTGCACATGAATTTGTATTTTTTATTATTTATTTTTTATTTATTTTTTCCATAAATGCAACTGCAAGTAATGATTCTCAAAATAAAAAAATATGAGTGCTTTCACTTTTGTGACAGAATTCTGTGCAATTCTAAGGAAGATTTCATGCATTTGTTTTGTCGTGTTCAAACAGCTGCAAAAAAATATAAATGAATGCGTCAGATTGTTATTCGTACCATATTTCACTATTATAACATGGATTTTTCATATGAATGCAAGTGATTACGTTTGTTTTTATTAATGAACAATTATGAATACCCAAAATGAGAAATATGAGTTTTTAGTTTCTGACAGAATTCTGCTTTAACGTGTAAAATTAGTCATCGGTGAAATGAATTAACAGGTCAGATTGTTATTTGTGCCAAATTCCACTATTGTGACATGATTGTATGATGTTTCATATAAATGCATGTTTTCGTTAATGAACCTTAATGAAAACACAAAATGAGAAATATGAGAGCTTTTAGTTTTTGAATAAATTCTGTAAAATACAAGAAAGATTCTATGGGTTCGTTTTAACGTCTTAAAACATTTGTCAGTAAAATAACTGAATGGATTCAATTGTTATCTGTGCTGAATTCCCAGCTAACAAAGACGTATTCTAATAATGTTTTGCAAATGTTAAGTTATGAAAATGTTCATTCTGAATCTTGTCCGAATTATCAAAACATTCAGGGTTTTTTTTTATATTCTGAAAATATTTTTTCTCGGTTGTGCAAATGTTATATAAATCATTAAGGCAACATTCCATGTTCCATTTTGCAAACATTATGGAAGCATTGCTTGATGTATAAATAAAATGTTTGTTATTTATATAATGGATAGAAGTTAAATATTTCACATATTTCATGAACATTGCATTATGGTCTGCGTTCTTTAATTTTCAACTGTATTTTTTGTTAACCCGTCAACTACTCAACCTACCTTCTTAAAATCACTCTAGACTGCAGAGAGAGAGTCGTGTTTTGGTACTCGAAAGCCCGATAAACGCATCTAATTCTAGGGTCTGAAATACATTATATATATTAACATTTTGCATTTTTTTTTTTTATTTCGTTACCCAAATCGTTTTTTTTATTTTTTTATGACTGGGATGTTCTTAAGTAGCAATATGTTTTATTTTGTTAGATTAGTGCTGGACTGATGAGTTTATATCTAATGCACGAAATTCTAATCGCAAAATGTAATGAAATCTATCTGATTGATAAAATCGTGTCGTCAAAGGCTTTCCTCAGGCCTTCCCTGCTGCTATGGCAGTGATTTCTCTTTTGCAGTTTTGGGGGAATTATCGTGATGAATGTTTTGTCTCTAGAGCTGCTCGTCACAAGCGCTGCCAAGAAAATGCTTTCAAGATAATGACGTGAACCAAAAACGATGGAAAGAGACACTGGTTCACAATGTTTCCATGGTGATATGCCACATGTGTTTCTATCTTTGACTCTGACATCTGTCTGTTTTTATCCTCAGCTTTCTTGTTCTCTTCACTGATGTTTGCAAGGTCAGGTATCTGTTATTTGATTTGATCTGAACAAACCACGGAAACTAGATGTGCAGTCACATTTACTGTTTCCGCCGTGAAACAAAATTTTATTTTTTTTTAAAGTCATTGTGACTTTTTATCTCACAATTTGGATTTTTTTTTGTGTGGTAATTCTGGGGGGGGGGGGAATCAAAATTGCGAGATATTACACTGAATTCGGACTTTTTTTCCTCCTCATTTCTCAATCTTACTCACACAACTAACTCTGCAAAAAATGACTTATTCTTACTTAGTATTTTTTTGTCTGTTTTGTCTTTCAAAAGTATTGTTAATCAAGATACTTTACTAGATAAGGTCCCAATACTTAAGATATTTAGGTCTTGTTTTCACTAGGGTGAAAAACTAATTAGAGTGCCTTGTTGGTCTTACAACATGGTAAAATTCTCATGCCAGTGGGGGGTAATCAATTACCCCTCTTGTTTTTCAGCAAATGCCCTTAATTTAAGCACTTAAATACTTAAGTTCATTTGGTTTATCGTAAAAGTATCTTGATTAATAATTTTGTGATATTTGACTAGTGAACATAGACGCAAAATTAAGTAAGATAAGCCATTTTTTGCAGTGCAATTCTTTTTCAGAATAGCAAGAAAAAGGTCATAATTGTGAGATAGAAAGTTGCAATTACATTTTAAAAGAAATTTATTCTGTGGCAGAAAAAAAACAGAATTGTGAGATATAAACTCAAAACTGTGAGACAAAAGTCAGAATTTTTAAGCGAATGTAAACTCGGTATTTGTGAAATCCCGATTCAACAAAGTTGGTTGTATTCCCGCAATCCTGCTGTTAATTTTTTCGCATTCTTAGATTTTGTTTTCTTGCTTTCTTCTCCGCCGGTCGGAATAATTAAAAAAAAAAAAAAAATGTAATTGTACTGTTAACTCTCCACATTCTACATTTTCTCCTTCTGTCTCCCTTTTGTCCCTCCCCCCCTCGCAAATTTTTCCGAAGGTTAATTCTCAAAATGGTCTCTGTTTTTTTTGGGTTTTTGTGTTTCTCCACTGATACCGTAAAAGAGGTTTATTGCGACGTTTTTATTTTGCATAATCTCACATATTCTGTTTTTTCTTTTTTATTTTCCTAGCCTGTCTCCAACCATGATATTAATTTCTTTGCTCCTGGATATCTCTTCAAGACAAAAAGTCACAATTATTTTTTATTCTGTAGCAGGGGAAAAAAACTGAATTGTGAGATGTAAACTCCGAATTGTGTAAAAATCAGTAATTCTGCATGTATTCTCCATTCCTGGAAAATAAAAAAAAAACTTGAACAAAAACTGTCAGAATTGCGGAGAAAAAAGTTAGAATTGTGAAATTAAAAAAGTGTTTTCCGCCTTCTCTCTCTTCCATACATGAGCAAATTTTCAGCAAAATTTCGCTGCCAAAAAAGGTTGATAGTCTGTTGTTAATAGTGTAACGATGTATGAATCAAAGCTCTCATTAAAGTTACAGCTTTCTGTTGGTCAACAAGGCAAATTCACATGATTTCTATTTAAATGACTAGATTTCACCTGCAAACATTTGCTATACTAATATAACAAACAGAATGTGATCCTTAAGTATTAAACTTTGAAATGTAACTCATCTTGTATGTGATTTGGTAGGGAGAATTGATTATTTATGTTGAGATACATATTTTTAATACAACTGGATCTTTTTGTATTTTTTAGATTGTCCAGCTTATACATTTCTTAATTATCAAAGCAGTAGTTTCAACAGGGAACCTTCTCAGAATGTTCTGGCAAGGTTCTATCAAAGTTATGAACAAACGTTCTTCCATTAATAGAATGTTTGTTCAAAGTTATTTTTAATTAATGTTTTTTTCCTGAAGACGTTTAGTTGAACATTTTTCATGTAACCATTTTTATGAAATTTTATACTACTTTTAACAGATGTTCATGAATGGAACATTCAAAAGTAACTTTCCTATAATGTTTGCAAAATGATAAAATGGAATGTTCTGTTAACGCTCGCATAACCAAGAAAAAAAACTATTCTAAAATTCTAAAACATTTAAAAACTGGAACGTGAGAACGTTCAGAAATAAAGTTCTCTTCAGTTATTTAAATTTGATCTGAAAAAACCACGAAAACTAGAAACTAGTGTAGTCACATTTACTGTTAATTCCATAATCACACTAAAAGGTAATTTTGGTAATTGTGACTTTTTATAGCAGAATTTGACCGTCTGGGGATATTGGTTCTAGGATAAAAAAAAACAAAAAAAAGTCAGAAAATTTGGGTTAGATATTAACCCCAAAGATTCGTGACTTTTTTTCTCGTCAATTCTGATTTTATAATCTCAGACCAATTCTGATATTTTTGAATTGCAAGGAAAAATCAGTCATAGATGTATTAACAAGTCTTGTCGAATTATTTCTTTTTAAAAAAGTTTATTTCTTTGGCAGAAACACAAACAGAATTGTGAGAAAAGTGAGAATTGCGAAATGTAAACTCGGTATTGTGAAAATCCAGAATTCAAAGTGTGTATTTCGCAATGCTGAGTTTATTTTTTCACAATTCTTACATTTTGTTTCTGCCTCAGAATAAAATAATAAAAAAAGGTAATTGTGACTCTTTAATCTCACAATTCGGAGTTATATTTCACAATTCCTTTTTTTTTTTGGTCAGAATAATTTCTTTATTGCAAGATAAAAAGTCACAATTATTTTTAATTCTGTGGCAGAAAAAAAAAAATACGTAATTTAGATGTAAACTTATAAATTGGAATTTGTGGAAAAGACAGTCCGATTCTTCCTCACTTTCTATCGGCCCTAATACCTCCGCGCGTCTCGGTTCTACCTGTCTCTAGCAGGGGGGTTTGTTTTTTGTGAAAAAGTTGGAATTTAAGTGAGATATAAAAACTAGAATTGAGTTAGAAACGAAAGTTAAATTGTGAACTTAAAGTTGCAGCTTTCATACAGTAGCAAAATTTTCATAACAAATTTGTTTTTATAATTCCTACGTTTTGTTTGTTCTGCTCAGAATAAACAATTAAAAATGTGGCTTGCGACTTTTTATCTCACAATTCTACCTTTTTTTTCTCACATTATTCCTTTTAAAAAAAAAAAAAACAAAAAAAGGCAAAATTGCGAGATATAAACACAGAATTCTGACTTATTTTTTCTCTCAATTCTGAGTTTATATCTCACAATTCTGACAGTTTTTTTTTTAATTGCAAGAAAAAAGTCATAATTGTGAGATAGAATGGGAGCGTTTGCAAAACGCTTTAGAACATTTTTGTTAGCTGAGAGGACTAATCAATAGTGCAGCAGTTGTTTATTGTTGACGTTCACCGCAGGATCAGGTTATTCACTCATCAGAGTTTTAATGAATCAGAGGTTGATTCATACGTGCACCGAGTCGCAGAGGAGGAGGACATCAGGACGGCGTGAGGACTCCAGGCGCTTCAGCTCTCTGTGGGTCTCTGTCGGGAACACGAGGGGAAGGGGTGATGGGAAACAGCCTTTTAATGGAAAAGCAGCCGCTTTGGCAGGAGCCCAGAGGAGTAAGTGGCTCCGGCAGACGGGGGAGCGCGGGGTCAGACGAGGTCACGACTGGGATGAGGCGTTTGGAGCGGGAAACCGTGGGGTAAACATGCAGGTGTGACGGCTTCGATTCGGAGGCCCGAACAGACCGCCGCTAACTAGCACCTGGTGAGAGGGTGTTTAATGAACAGCTCTGGTTTTCAAAACGGCGAGCAGCTGGAGTCACTAAAACCCATCAGCAGATGCAAACTGACAGTCGCTCCAGCTGTTTTTCCCCTGCTTTCCGTATGGATAGAGGAGATAAATTCACTCATATTTCTTGCTCTGATTATGATCTGTTGATTATTTCTTTAGTAGATGTTAATCAGACAGAAAGAGCTGAATTGTATACTGAAACAATATTATTTCAATCCAGTCCAGTGTTCTCCTGCAGGGCTATGAGAATGTTCCAGTATGTATAAGGTGCACAAAAATATAAATATTACATTATAAAACGCTTTTTTCCCCCCATATTTTTACAGCAACCTAGGTATCAAATTTAGGTTATAAAAACATTGTCAGAACGTTATTTTGAAATGTTTTTAAGATGTTAAAATATCCAGTTTTCTTGTCATGATTATAACATTATTCAAAGGTTACAAAAACATTTCTTACAACATTCTACTAACTTTATTTTCACCCAAAATATAATGTTATTTAAACATTTATTTTTAACATTCTACATTTTTATACAATTGTATTTACAAAGGTTACAAAAATGTTTCTGTCTTGTGTTGTGTTTTGTTCCCCACGTGCTCCCTGTGTCCCAGTATTTATGCCCATATTTGATCCATCCTGTTCCTGTCCTAATGGTTTCCAATGTGTTCCAGGTGTGTCTAGTTATCATCCCCGTTTCCCTGTGTATTTAAGTTTGAGTCTGTCTTTGTCCTGTATTGAACGTCAACCCTCGTCATACTTGTGAGTTCCTGTCTGTGTGTGCGCTTTATTTGGATAAATAAAGGTCTGTTTCATGTTAATCCTCTTCGTCTCCGCGCTCCTTCGTCTCCGCCACAGTAGGTAGTCGTGACAGAATACAGGACCTAATAACAGAACAGTAAGCGACGCCCCTTTCCCTGTGTTTGTTTTCTGTTTTTTCTAAAGTCTTTTTGTTTTCCTGTCTGTTTCTCCACGCGGCATGGAAGTTGCCGCACGGGTCGCCGCCATAGCTCGCCTGGATCTCGCCTTTGTTGAGTATTCCTGGGAGTTCTGCAGGCTCGCCGCGGCTACGGCCCTGGATGACTCCAACTACCATTGCCCCGTGGACCTCCCAGACACCACGGGACTAAGCTGGAGGGAAGGAATCCTCCGGTGTCTGGAGAGCGTCCGGCCCCGAGCCAGAACCAGCCCACCAGTCGCATCATTCTCAAGCTCACCGGCAGCCACTCTCTCCAGCCCGCCGGCCGCACCGATGTCAACTCGCACACCCGGCTCTCGTCCGCCTGCCCGGCCGATCCCGAGTCAAGCCCGCCAGCCATTCTGATGTCAAGCTCGCACCAGTATCGGTTCCAGCCCCAGAGCGCCCTCCAGTGCCAGCTCCTCGTAAGCACTTCCCAGATCCCCGTCGAGCCCAGGAAGGGCCCCGGATCCCCCGTCGAGCCCAGGGATGGCTCCGGATCCCCAGTTAAGCCCAGGGAGGGCTCCGGATCCCCAGTTAAGCCCAGGGAGGGCTCCAGATCCCCAGTTAACCCATGGAGTTCTCCGGCTCCCCATGAATCTCAGGAGGGTCCCCCAGTCATGGCCCTGAGAGGGCCTTGGAGCCCGTAAGCGTCCCCAAGTATTTGGGGGCAGGGGGGGGTTAGTAGGGCTCCAGCCATAGGGGCGGGGGCTGCCCGGGGTCTGCTCCGCCATGGCCTCCTAGTCTGCCTGCTCGGCCATGGCCTCCTAGTCTGCCTGCTCCGCCATGGTCTCCGAGTCTGCCAGATCTGCCATGGTGCCCCGAACTGCCAGATCCGCCATGGCCTTCTGAGTCCCCTTATCCACCATGGCCTCCTGAGTTGCCTGATCCTGGTAGTCCTGCAGACTGGTAAGTATGGTTCTTTATTAAGGTGAGGTTTTGAAGGGAGAGATGCAGAGCAAACAGGTTATTGAATAGAGAGTTCCAGAAACTGAAGGGATATAGCTCACATATTGACTGCTTCTTCTTTATCTTTTCCAAATCCGACAGATGATGACTTGGACGAAGACTGGCAGATGACAGTATCGAGTAAAGGTGAGTGAGTCAGGTAAGGAGTAGCGTAGTGAGTTCAAGACCAGACAAAGTGCAACTGCAGTGAGTATTTGAGCTGGTGTTGATGAGGTGGTGACAGGTGCGCCTGATTAGTACTCCGGTGATTGTGAAAGGGTGTGTGAGGTGATTGGGCCTGACAATCGGAGTATCCCTTACAACACCACACCCCCATCCCAACATTTTCTTCACATTTATGATAGACTTTTGACCCCGGTTTCATGTCCTTTATTATCCTATGTATAGCGCAACATGCCTCATAATTCATAAAGAGAGCTTTTTTATGCACATTTATCCGACAATAATTACACAATTATGATTATGTAAAACCAGCAACATTACAGCAGCAGTTTTAAAGATGTTTTCTTTGGATTGTTTGACTACTCAAAAGAGAATATAACAAAATATAATATAACTTAAATAATTAGTGTTTCCTGCTAGCTAAATTTCACAAACATGCTCACAATTCATAAAGAGAGCTTTTTTATGCACATCAAAAAATCAAACAGGTTCTCCCCACTCAGTGACGCACCCACTGAGAAACCTGATCAAAGTGCTCTAGTTATTGGCGATTCTATTGTATGGAATGTGAAAATAGAGACACCAGCCACTATAGTCCAATGTTTACCGGGAGCCAGAGCGTCTGACATCTTGGCAAATTTAAAAGTGCTGGCTAATGCTAAACGTAAACTCAGTAAGATTGTTATTCACGCCGGCTCTAATGATGTTCAGCTTCGCCAGTTGGAGATCACTAAAAATAACATTAAATAGGTGTGTGAACTTGCAAGTGTGATGTCAGGCACTGTAATATGCTCTGGTCCCCTCCCTGCTTACCGTGGTGATGAGATACATAGCAGACTGTCATCACTCAATGGCTGGATGTCTAAGTGGTGCCCGCAGAATAATAGGTTTCATAGACAATTGGAGGAGTTTTTGGGGCAGACCTGACCTGTTGAAAAGAGATGGTCTTCATCCCTCCAGAGGTGGTGCCGCTCTTCTTTTTAGAAATATGGCACGTAGTCTTAGAGTTTGTACTTGACTAACTGGTGTTCAGGTCAGGAAGCAGACAGACTGGCTAAACCGACCGTCTACCAGCCGCCTCATGTCACAGAAATCAGTTCATTCTCAGCACACATAGACTCTTTCACCTAGATATCACACGATAGAGTCCCTTTCTACGAAAGCACTTTTTGTAAATGATATGATCACGGATCATATACCTCGATGTGCTCCTGTTTTGACAGAAACCTGATTAAAACCAGATGATTACATTATTTTAAACGAGTCTACCCCCAAGATTACTGTTATAAACATGGGCAGTGAATAAAAGGTAAAGGGGAGGTGTTGCTACAATTTATAACAATATTTTCAGTATTTCTCAGAGGGCGGGCTTCAAGTACAACTCATTTGAAGTAATGGTGCTTCAAATAACATTACCCAGAGAAACAAATGTTAATGATAAATCCCCTGTGATGTTTGTACTGGCTACTGTATACAGGCCACCAGGGCACCATACAGACTTTATTAAAGAATTTGATGATTTTATATCCGAGTTAGTGCTGGCTGCATATAAAGTTTTAATTGTTGGTGATTTTAATATCCATGTTGATAATGAAATAGCTGCATTGGGATCAGCATTCATAGACATTCTGAACTCTATTGGGGATAGACAACACGTGTCAAGTCCTACTCATTGTCGAATACATACTCTAGATTTAATAGTCACATGGAATTGATGTTGATGGTGTTGAATTATGCAGCCAAGCGATGATATCTCAGATTATTATTTAGTCTTGTGCAAACTTCATATACTGTAGTTAAAACTGTAAATTCTACTCCTTGTTATAATTATGGTAGAACCATCACTTCTACCACAAAAGACTGCTTTGTTAGTAATCTTCCTGATTTATCTCAATTCCTTAGCATATCCAATACCTCAGAACAACTTGATGATGTAACAGAAACTATGGACTCTCTCTTTTCTAGCATTTTAGATACGGTTGCTCCTTTACGCTTAAGGAAGATTAAGGAAAACAGTCTGACACCGTGGTATAACAAGCACACTCGCACCCTAAAGAGAGCAGCCTGGAAAATGGAGCGCAGCTGGAGGAAAACAAAACTAGAGGTATTTCGTATTGCTTGGCGGGAAAGTACCCTATCCTACAGAAAAGCATTAAAAACTGCTAGATTTGATTACTTTTCGTCTCTTTTAGAAGAAAACAAACATAACCCCAGGTATTTATTCAATACAGTGGCTAAATTAACGAAAAATAAAGCATCAACAGGTGTTGACATTTCCCAACAGCACAGCAGTAATGACTTTATGAACTACTTTACTTCCAAGATCGATACTTTTAGAGATAAAATTGTAACCATGCAGCCGTCAGCTACAGTAACGCATTAGATAGTGTGCTATAGATCCCCTGAGGAACAATTCCACTCATTCTCTACTAAAGGAGAGGAAGAATTGTATAAACTTGTTAAATTATCTAAACCAACAACATGTATGTTAGACCCTATTCCATCTAAGCTCCTAAAAGTGGTGCTTCCAGAAATCATAGATCCTCTTCTGACTATTATTAATTCGTCATTGTCATTAGGATATGTCCCCAAAACCTTCAAA
This sequence comes from Sinocyclocheilus anophthalmus, assembly GCA_018155175.1. Lineage (NCBI taxonomy): Eukaryota > Metazoa > Chordata > Actinopteri > Cypriniformes > Cyprinidae > Sinocyclocheilus > Sinocyclocheilus anophthalmus. The sequence continues at coordinate 422,779 of JADLZN010009921.1, forward strand.
CTGGCTGTTATTAAGCCTCTCATCAAAAAACCACAACTTGACCCCAAAGAACTAGTTAATTACAGACCGATCTCGAATCTTCCTTTTCTGTCCAAGATACTAGAAAAGGTAGTATCCTCACAATTATATTCCTTCTTAGAGAAAAGTGGTATCTCTTAGGATTTCAAGTCAGGATTTAGACCGTATCATAGTACTGAGACTGCTCTCATTAGAGTTACAAATGACCTGCTCTTATCATCTGATCGTGGTTGTATCTCTCTATTAGTGCTATTGGATCTTAGCGCTGCGTTCGACACTATTGACCACAACATTCTTTTGAATAGACTAGAAAACTTTGTTGGCATTAATGGAAGTGCATTAGCATGGTTCAAATCGTACTTATCTGACCGCCATCAATTCGTAGCAGTGAATGAAGAGGTATCATATCGATCACAAGTGCAGTATGGAGTACCTCAAGGCTCAGTACTAGGGCCGTTACTTTCACGCTTTACATGTTACCCTTGGAAGATATCATCAGGAAACATGGTGTTAGCTTTCACTGTTAGGCTGATGATACTCCGCTCTATATTTCTTCGCGGCCCGATGAAACATACTAATTTGCAAAATTAACGGAATGCATAGTTGATATAAAAATACTGGATGACTAGTAATTTCCTACTGCTAAATTCTGAAAAAACTGAGGTTTTAATTATTGTACCCAAAAACCTCTGTATGTAATAACCTAAAACACTTGATGGCTGCTCTGTTAATTCTTCGTCATCAGTTAGGAACCTAGGTGTGCTATTTGATAGCAATCTTTCCTTTGAAAACCATGTTTCTAGCATTTGTAAAACCGCATTTTTCCATCTTAAAAATATATCTAAATCACAACCTATGCTCTCAAACGTTGATTCATGCGTTCATGACCTCAAGGTTAGATTATTGTAATGCTTTATTGGGTGGTTGCTCTGCACGCTTAATAAACAAACTCCAGCTGGTCCAAAATGCAGCAGCTGGAGTTTTTATTAGAACCAGGAAGTACGACCACATTAGCCCAGTTCTGCCAACTCCGCACTGGCTCCCTATTGAACATCGAAAACATTTTAAAATCTTGCTAATTACTTATAAAGCCCTGAATATGAATTAAATGTTATATAAACTCGGAACTGTGAGAAAAAACTCATAGAACCTTTTAATTTTTTCATCCCATGATGGAAATAAGCTTTCATAAGATCAAAATATTGCTTGAGTTCGAACCATGATATAAAATATGAGGACTAACTTGGGGCGTCGACCTTGACGTTGTGCGTGTCTTTGAAGCTTGGTGCTAATGCGACCGTCATAGTGACAACAGCCAGTCATATTACTTTTCCGGTGTTGCATGAACACAATTGGTTAGCGTCTGTGCTAGGGTATTTGCATAAAGGAGATCTGATTGGCTGACACCTGCATTGGTGCTTAAAGTTTAACATTTTTCAACATCTGCCCCAAGAAATGCCAGTGACGCGACGCAACGAACCCACAATTCAGTTCGGCAACGCATGACGTCACCCATTCAAAGTAAATGAGAAGTGTTAACGTCGATGCCCCGATTGAATGCAATAGTTAGCATCTGAAGTTTGTGCAGATCGCCAACACACCGTAATAGTGACAACCCCTATGATTTGTTACCAGCATAAAACATGCTTACACTTAGTTGAGTTTTAATTGGTTTATGTGCAGCTAACACGTTTCTTCTGCAGTCTCTCAGAGATGTTTGTACATGTAGAGCTGTCTTCAGTGTCTGACTGTATAAATTCTCCCCTCGGAGCTATTCCGCTTCTCCTGCCCTTGTAAAGCCACCTTAATAAAGTTGAAGAGCGCTCAGTTTAACATCATAGCCAATAAGAGGCGTCCTATCAGAAAGAGGATCTTTGAGAGCAGCCTAAATCAGAATGTGGGGTATTGTGGAGTGTGGTAAATGTACAGTAAGTTAAACAATTTCAGTGGGTTTTCCTTACGTCTTGCTGAGTAAAATTCACATTATGTAACCAATGGTGGAGTGGAAGGATCTCTGAGTGTTTTGACAACTCGCACTTAATCAGACCGTTAAACATAACACAGACAATCCAAACACCTTTCATCGTCACTAAAAATAGCAGTGAGGGTAATACTCAGGATTAACTAGTTCTCGGTAAGGAAGTCTACTTCTCTAGTAAACACCTGACAAAGCTCTCTTTATTGTGTGAATGAAGAGCTCTGCACGACTGCGGTCCGGTGTCGTTTGAGGGCACGTCCATAAACGAATAACACCGTATTTTGATTGTTGTTATTGCAAACTGATTTCTTTTAATTTCAGATTTCTGATTCTGATTTCATTATTCAATTAATTATTAGCTTTTCTCACGAAACTCACGAACCCCAGTTTGAAAAACCTTGACACAATGTAGTTTAATGCACTTCATATTAATAACAACAAATGGAATATATTTTCTTTCACTTTGTATTTTTATGTCAATATGGTACAAGATTATACTATTTAAATCAGTGTGATAAATTAGTTACTTCAAAAGTAATCTAAAAGTAATCTAGTCTGATTATATTACCTAAAATGTGTATATTTACGTTACTAACAACAATTTTGTCATGTAATTTGGGATCAGTAACAGACTACAATTAATAAGTTATTTACCCAGCACTGATTTTGCAGTACGCTAAATGCACCCTCAGCTATTTTTGATGTGCATTTCTTGTATTGGAACGTCTTTTACTAACAGCAAATCACATTTAATGTGTTGATTAACAGGGTTATGTCATAAATGTTTCATTTTATTATTTTTCCTGATCTTTCTAATCCCTAGAATACAATACAATGCAACAAGTTTTTTGAATGCATTATAAACGCCAACATTGTAATTTATCTCTGCAAACCAAGCTTTATATTCTTTCTGGTTTGTTACACAATCTTCAGTAAAATTTGCCATAGAAAAATCTAAATTTGTGCTGATGGAGCATCAACACATCGGTGAAAACATCTCTGACGTCTCACTTTACTGTTAATTAAATCACTTTGACTGTAATAACAGCAGGTCTTCCTCACTATTATGACAAGTAGGCAATGGTGTGTAATTTAAACGTAGATATAGGGATGGCAATTTTAGTTATTGCCATGAAGTGGACTCGTTTTGCAGTTCAGGATCTGTTTGAGTTTATTTTATTCCTGAGCCCTTTAATGCTTCATGTTTTCAGAAATGCTGTCGCCTGTGATTTTAATTGAGAACTGGATGGTCATCTGTAGGTTTCTTCTGTAATGCATGGCGTCCTGCATCTGTCTAGATCATTTTGGAGGTGGGGTGAGGGTGAATGCGTGATGCATGCGATAGCAGCCTGCAGCTGTGAGATGAAAGCGAGCGATAGTGTTTCCCCTGTGGGCATTCAGCCCAATCATGCCATTGGAGTTCCCTTTTGAAACGCCGCCAAAACGTCAGTCTTAATGAACAACATCCTCCTCCGCACTCTGCTCTCAGTACGTGTGCTCGAATTTGTCAGCGTGCGTCATGTGAATTTGTAGGGACATGCTGTTTTTTGTATTTTTGCAGTTAGGTAGTTTTGAAATGTTGGATATGTTTGCCTAAATGTGAGTGAGTGTTTGTTCGTGACCTTCTGTAAGTCTTATCTCACTCTTATCTCACTCTTAATAACTTATTGTTGTTCAGTGGGTGTAATAGTAAATGTACGTGTGTCGATGCAGTTTGAACACAAATTACGAAAGGTTTTGAGGGAACATCATGTTGATAGATCTGTTCCAAAACATAGCAAGTTACTTGTTGATTTATGTAAATGCATTCCTTCCTGGCATTTGTGCCTTGTTTTGTTTCTTTAAGGCCAAATAAAACCAGGCAAATGATATATGAACAAACTCCTCTGTAGGATGTCCTAAGAGGCCATGGTTGGTATGAATGTTTTTCTTTAGTGTTTTCTCGTGACTTCATTTTCTTTTGATCTCGACCTAACAAAAGTTGTTTTCTCATTATCAGGACTTTATTTTCTCGTGATCTCTACATATCAAAAGTATTTTTTTTGTTACAATGATTGTTTGATTTTTAAAACACAATGCGTCATGAGTCTACTGTTGCTATAGTAACAAATGCAACTTTGATGCGCATCTGATCGACAGATAAAACATGCGCTCTTATAATGTATGTTGTGAATATTTCAGCAAATTTTTCTTTGCTTAGTAATAACGTCTACAATAAATACATATAGGCTAATCAATTATTCTAAAATTCTATAATTCTAAATTATACACTCTAAAAAAAATGCTGGGTTAAATACAACCCAGCCACTGGTAAATGTGGACAACCAGGGATTGGGTTGTTTTCAACCAATGGTTGGGTTAAATGTTTAACCCAACCTTCTGGGTAGTAATCCAACCGCTGGGTCAAAACAACCCAATCTCTGGGTTTGTCCACATTTTACCCAGCACTGGGTTGTATTTAACCCAGCATTTTTTTAGAGTCATGAAGAAAGTCTTTATTCTGAAACCAAACAAGTACAGTAAGGTGGATATACAGTTTAAAACACCCTATCAGTTGTATTCAGTTCAACCTTTTGGCGCAGTTGTGTAACATAGAGAACAACTTTTATGTCGAGATTATGAGATAATAAAGTCGTGATCACGAGAAAACAACTTTTGTTAAGTCGAGATAACGAGAAAATATTAAGTTGTTATACACTAAAAAAAATTATGCTATATAGCACTAAAAGCGGTTCTTTGGCTTGTAATCATAGGGGAACCACTTTTAGTGCTGTTTAGCACCTATTTTTACAGGTGCTATATAGCACTTTTGCCATATAGCACTTATAGCACATATAGCTCTCAACAATGGTGCACCCATCATAACTCATCCATGGCTCCCAGCATGCATTGCGACATGAATATAGTCTTAGTATTTTCTTTTATTCTTACTATTTGCTGTTATTTTTGTTGTGACTTTTTACTGCCCTGTTTTGTGATGTTCAAAAATCATATCAAAATTATCAGAATATTTTGTCACCATCGCTGAGATTCACATGCTGATTCTTCATGTCTATGTGTGACAGAATTGAAACCTCTTTATAACCCATAATTCTAAAAGTGGTTTATACAATTTTCTCACATTGTCACGTAGTATCGTAGAACTGCAATAACATAAAACTCATAAAAGAACTACAGATTTTGATAAAATGCAACCAGAGACTCAGATGTATGAAAAGATTTTACCATAAGTTCCTTGCCATCACATGTGTGCTTTATAAACACTATTGTAACAGCCAAAGAGAAACTTAATTTTTTTACTTAAAATTAAAGTCAAGGGTCAAGAGGCAACTAAAGCAAACACTCTTCACCAAAACGGTAAGTTGAAAAAAAAAAACATCTACACCTTCATTCTCCACCTCATCGACTCCAAAGAACCGCTGAAGAACCATACAGGGACTTAACAGGTTCTTTATACGGTAGTGGTGCTATATAGCACCTTAACCACTCCAAAGAACCGCTGAAGCACCTTTTTTTTAAGAGTGTAAGGAGAAAACAACTTATGTCGAGATCACGAGATAATAAAGTCGTGATCACAAGAAAACAACTTTTGTTATGTCGAGATCACGAGATAATTAAGTCATGTTCATGAGAAAACAAGAAAGAAAAATATTTCCGTAGCCTTCAGAATAGAGATAGGAATAAAACTGTAAGTTTTAGTGTATGCGAGAGTTGCTGAAGTGGAGAAAATAACTTATATAGACGAATTAGACGAAGTGCAATTAAAGGAAAGTATATTTTGGATGTTTCCTTTCCACTAGTCTGAAGCAACATGTCATAAAAAGCCAAATTCCCCACGATCTTAATATGGATCTTAAAAGTGCATTAAAAAACAATGTTTTATTCTAATATACAACCAAGTGAATTGTTAGTGCTGTACAGTTGTAATAGTAGATGTATGTGTGTTGAAAAAGTTTAAACACAAATTACGAAACGTTTTGAGGGAACATGTTGTTATATCTGTTCCAAAGCTTAGCAAGTTACTTGTTGATTTATGTAAATGAATTCCTCCCTGGCCTGCCTGTTTCATGAGAAACATATTTTTGAGATCTTATTGAACAGTATTTCAGTTCATTTTAGTTGAAAATAGTTCAGTATCTTCTCTAGACCCCTGTATTTGCAGTTTTCTGTCATACTCAATTTAGCTGTTTTATACATTTACTGTGTAAATGGCCTCTAAAAATATAAAAGTGTTAGAGGAACACTATGATAATGCTAAGATAGAACTAAGTGAATTGTTGTTGTTGTTCACTTCATTTAATAGTAAATGTACGCATTGACGTAGTTTGAACACAAGTTACGAAACATTTTGAGGGTAGTTGATAGATCTGTTCCAAAACTTAGAAAGTTGCTTGTTAATCTGTGTAAATGCATTTCCTCTCTGGATTTTGCACCCTGTTTCATAAGATGCTTATTTTAAAGATTTTAGTTAACAGTATTTCAGCTACTTTTTTAGTTAAAAATAGTTCAGTAGAGTCTTTAGACCCTTGCATTTGCTCTTTTCCGTCATGCTCAATTTAGCTGTTTTGTACTTTTACTGTGCAAATGGTCCCTAAAATTATATGTGTTAGAGGAATGCTATGATAAAAAAGTTAATTGTCATTGTTGTTCAGTTTGTTATATAGCAGATGTGTGTTTACAGTTTAAATTGATTATGAAATGTTTTAAGACGACATCAAGTTGATAGATCTCTTCCAAAACTTAGAAAGTTGTTTGTTAATCCATGTAAAGGGATTTCCTCTTTGGCTTTTGTGCTCCATTTCGTTTCATGAGAAACTTTGTTGTTAACAGTATTAATGTAACTTTTAGTTAAACGTAAAAAAACATTAATGGCATCTTGGGACTACTGTGTTTTGCTCTTTTCCGTCATACTCCATCTAGCTGTTTTGTACTTGTCCTTTACAAATTGCATCTAAAATTAACATTAAAGTGTTAGAAGAATGCTATGATAATGCTAAGATACAACTAAATGAGTTATTGTTGTTCCGTTCATTTAATACTGTAGTAAATGTACGCACTGACATAGTTTGAACACAAATAATGAAATGTTTTAAGGGTTTAAGATCTGTTCCAAAACTTAGCAAATGGCTCGTTGATTTATGTAAATGCATTTCCTCTTTGCCCCATTTTGTTCTTTAAGATTGTAGTTAACAGTAGTTCAGTTAATTTTCCTTAAAATAGTTCAATGGCATCTTGAGACCACTGTGTTTTGTTCTTTTTCGTCATGATCCATCTTGCTGTTTTGTATTTTTACTGTGCAAATGGCCCTAAAAATCATTAAAGAGTTAGTAGTGTAGGATTTGGAAATTTTGCGTCTATCTTTAAAGGACTGTGGAAGGGATCACTTGCCCTGGTGGGCTGGTCAGAACCCAGGAACTCAGTCAACAACAGTTCTTTCTTTGATGACTTTACTGTGCTATGGCGCATGTAATAGGTATGGTCTGTACAAAGAGAACAAATACAATAAAGTGAATAATACAAACTTCAAATCCAATAATTTGACATTATCAATATTACTGGAAATAAATGAAATGCTACAGCTCAATGGATTACCATATTAGCATCTGAATAGGCCATTTAACCACAATCTTCATTAACACTCTTATACTTGCAATTCTCAATAGACAGATGAACTATCTCAACGTAGAACATGAGAACAGTAGAAATAAAGCGATTATAGAATTTCACGGCAGATATACATAACGTGCATGTAAACAGGAGCTGGTTGTGCACGCTCAATCAATCGAAAATAATTACCATAGCTGCAAATGCCGGCAAGATTACAACTTAATCTCAATATTAAGCATAATTTAACAAGAACAACTCACTTTACAGGATGCACGCACACATATTACACCTGGATTTGGATCGGCTCGCATCTCTTATCTCAAACTTTGCTGCGCAATCTTAAAATGGCGACAAGTCTTAAAAGGGCAACAAGTCTTAAAGGGGCAACAAGTCTTAAAGGGGCCACACACGCAAGCCGTTTGTACAGCCGCCCCCGAATTGTGATCAATTTGACACCTGAGAAGGTTGCGTGTGTGTTACTGATGCTGCGTTGGGTGTATTGGGCTCCTCTGTATCATCTTCTGGGATGGGGGGTAGGGCCACAAGTCGAGCTACGGGTCTAGTATAAACCTTCCCTTGAACTTGGACATCCACTGATCTCACTTGCGAGTCTTGACTGGGGTGCACCTGGACTACTTTCCCAATAGGCCAATGTGCTCTGGGCTGTTGGGGATCCATTATCATGACTATCGTGCCTGTGGTTATATTAGGGAATGTATGGTGCCATTTCTGTCTGACTTGCAAGTTCGGAAGGTAATGGCGGATAAAGGAGGACCAGAAGTGGTCAGCTAACACTTGAGAGTGTCTCCAACGGCGACGACTCAAACCCTCTTCTTTAGGGTATATGACTGTAGGTAGGGAGTTGTCTAGCCGCCCCGTGAGAAGAAGGTTGGGTGTTACTGGATCGGGATCAGCCACGTTACAAGACACATACCCGAGGGGTTTGGAATTAAGGATGTTCTCCACTTCGATTAGAACAGTCCTGAGTACCTCTTCCGGTACTGTTTGGGCCCCAATAGTCACAGATTGTGACATCTTGATGGATCTTATCTCCCTCTCCCACACTCCCCCAAAGTGTGGTGCTGCAGGAGGATTAAAACGGAATGCTATCTTCTGTGGTGCGAGTTTTCGCTGGAGATCAGGTGACATGGCTTGGAATGCTTCGCACAGTTCCCGTTCCCCACCTCGGAAATTTGTTCCTTGGTCCGACAGTAATTCTACTGGGGAACCTCTACGTGCAATAAACCTCCGAAGTGACATCAGAAATGAATCGGTGTCCAAGCTGTTCAGCAGGTCTATGTGTACGGCTCGTGTGGTAAGACACTTGTAGAGGATTCCCCACCTCTTTTCTACTCGTCGACCAATCTTTACTAGAAAGGGGCCGAAGCAATCCATACCGGTTGAATGAAAGGCTGGCTTGTAGAAGCGCAAGCGTGCCAAAGGAAGGTCTGCCATTTTGGGAAAGGTAGGTTTGGCTCTCAGCCTTTGACATTCCGTACAGGCATGCTGTAATATGCAGATGGCCGCTCTTCCTCTTAGCACCCAGAACTGTCTCCTTATTTCTGCAAACACCCGATCAGGGCCTGGATGGCAGAGTCTTTCATCAAAATCTTGAAGAATTAATTTCACAGCTGGATGTCTAGAGTCTAGTACGATTGGATGTTTCAGGTTGGGATTTAAGGTCTCTGCATGTCTTAACCTACCACCAACCCGGATTAGATTGGTGGATGTGTCATATTCTGGAGTTAAGGTGAGTAAGCGGCTATTATGTTGAAGAGCCTTGCCTGATTTCAACCGTTGTAATTCCCCAGGGAAACTCTCACTTTGCACCTTCTGGAGTATGTGCGTCTCTGCTGTCTGGTAAGTGTTTGCTGTAGGTTCTCCTGATTCTCCAGATGCCCCATGTAGCTCCTGTGCAATGGCCTTCACCAGTTCTGTCCAGGTCTTGTACTCACTGCCAAATTGTCGGTCTACAGCTACAACTCCACAGAATGCAGATTTCTTGAGCTCAGACTTGTCGATCTCGGGGCACTCTGTAGGGTTTGTTGGCCAGTTCTCTGAGGAAAGAAGCAGGAATGGGGGCCCTTGGCTCCATCTGTTGGGCTTAGCAAGGTCCTTTAGAGTCTTTCCTCGTGTAAGGTCGTCCGCTGGATTTTGAACTGAATTCACGTAACGCCAGTTAGTGGTGTTGGTAAGCTTGTGGATTTCAGCCACTCTGGTACCGACGAAAATTTTGAAATGGCAAGACTCTGACTGAATCCAAGACAGCACTGTAGTGGAGTCTGTCCAGAGAACTGCGTGGCGAAGTGGCAATGTTAACTCTTTCTGCAACTGGGTTTTTAGCTGTGCACCAATTACTGCAGCACAGAGCTCCAAGCGGGGTATTGACAGGACTCTTTTTGGTGCTACTCTAGAGCGTGCCAGTACGAATGACAGATGGATCTTACCCAGCTGATCTTCAGTGCGCAGGTAGGCGACTGCTCCATATGCACTCTCTGAAGCATCACTGAACACATGAAGGTCTGTAATAGATCTCGTTTGATCTACTGAAGCTGGTACATATGATCTTGGGAAACTGATCTTGTGAAGAAACTGCAGCTCACTTTCCCATTTGTTCCAGCTCTGGACTAAGGCTTGGGGAAAGTTGGGTATCATCCCAGCTGTGCTGCTTGTTCCAAAGTTGTTGGACCAGTATCTTAGCCCTCGTAGTATATGGGAGGATATATCCTAAGGGGTCGTACTGGCTTGCTAAAACTTTATAAATAATCCTCATGGTGGGAGCACCATGATCGATGGGCCGGTGACGGTAAGTCAGGACATCTGCTGGGCAATTCCAACTAAGGCCCAATGTGGACTCCTGGACATCAGTCTTTTCATGGGCTAGCCAGAGTTCAAACCCATCCGATCTGGCTTCAGGTGGAAGATGGTTAATTACAACTGGCATATTGCTGGCCCATTGCCTCAATTCAAAGCCTCCTTCAGCTAATAGCCCCCTCAGATTGTCAACTAATTGCTTAGCCTCCTCTGGTGATGGCAAGCTCTGCAAGCAATTGTCAACATAAAAGCATCGTTCTATGGAGAACCTCACATCATCGCCCGGTTGGCTATGGTCTCTTACGTGCCGCTGTAAGGCAAAGGTCGCACAGCAGGGGCTGCACGTTGTCCCGAATGGCAGAACTTGCCATTCAAAGACATCAGGGGTCCCCTTGTCCTTGGAATCACGCCAGATAAACCGAAGAAGGGGTCTATCTTCGGGAAAAAGGTGGACCTGGTGAAACATGCCCCGGATATCTGCACTGATGGCGACTGCATGCTCACGGAATCTGAGTAAGACCCCCAGGAGAGATGAACCCAAGGTCGGGCCAGCGAGGAGTGAGTCATTTAAGCTGAGACCATTAAACTGAAAGGAGCAATCAAACACCACACGATTCTTGCTATTATGGCACACCATGTGATGTGGAATAAACCAGCACTCACCATCTCCTTCTCTTTCTTCTGGACTGAGCCTTCTGATTGCTCCGGACTGAACCAACTTCTGAATTTCGGAGGAATAAGCATCAGCTTGTTGCGGGTCTCTGGCAAGTTTTCTCTCAGTACATCGTAGGCGTGGCATGACTGCTTCCATAGTGGTGTGAAGATGGGGCATGTCACTTTTTCGTAACAAGGGTGTTTCATACCGGCATATTCCATCCACCTCTACGCGAACTGTTTTGGCTTCCAATAGTTCAACAGCCCTTTGGTTCTGTTTTGACCTGGTGCACTCCCTTTCATTCTGAAAGGGCAAAACATCCACTTGCCACAGCCTATTAACATTCTTGAACAGTTCTGTGGTGCTGGGGGGAAGGGATATGTAGAGACACTCTTTTGGCTTAAGTTGATGCTCCAACAGGCTGGTAGGGCCCTGCAATGTCCAGCCTAGTTTGGTTCTTATTGCAGCGGGACCACCCGGTGGACCAAGTCTTACTGGTTCAATTGGTGAGATCATGTGAGTTTGATCTGCACCAACAAGGATGAGAGGTTTAGCCTTTTCGAAGCACTGTAATGGTAGTCCAGCCAAGTGTTTGTACTGCTTCTGCAGCTTGGAAATTGGGTACGAGTGGTCAATGAGATCAAGCTGTGGTGCAGTAAAGGCTCTGGATATGAGATATCGCTTCTTCGGATTGGAGTATGGAGAAATGTGGAATGAGACTGAAGCCCCCTTAAGGGTTTGCACATCATAACGGATTGTTCTCAGAGCTAAGCTTTCTACAGTACCTCTCAAGCCAAGTTTCTGTGCTGCTTCTGGCAGAAGCATTGTACGCTCAGAACCGTCATCCAGGATTGCGAATGTGTCTAATGTGCAATTGCCATGATGTAGGAGTACTCTGACAACCTTGAGCAAAAATTTATTACTGCTGACTGGTTTGTTCAGGTACAGTGTCTGTGTCGCTGAGCTGACTAAGCAAACCTCGGTTTTGGATGCATCTTTGACCGGCCTCTCATTTACTTCATGGAGGATTCGTAGATGCTTCCTCTGACAAAGTGGACATGGTTTCTTTAGACCACAATGGGCAGCTTGATGGCCAAGACCACAACGCCAGCATCTCCTATTGGCTCGTATCCACTCTGAGAGCTGATCTTTGGTAAGGGTTGGAATTTTGGGGCACTGAATGAAAGCATGTTCGGAGTTCTGACAGTAAGAGCAATATACCATGGGCCTACCTTTAGCTTTCTCATCAACGTTTGCAGGAGAATACGCAGTGGCTCTCCCATCAGCCCTATTTCCAGACCCAGTCAGTACAGTGGCAGTGGTTCGGCATGTTCGTGGAGCTACTCTGGGATCTCGTTTGGCTCGGCTTTCTCCCTTGGCAGTTTGATCATCATAGCTTTGGCACCAAGACTCATATTTCAGCCATTCTGCCAGATCTACCAATGAGTATGTCACCCCAGGCCGATGTAACATGTGGCGGCGGAAATCGGCCCGTCTTTCAGGTGGCAGCTTATTGAGGAGGCGTGCAACATGCGACCCACAATGCAACTCCATGCTCCCTGCCTGGTTCAAAGTCTTAAGCAGACCGACTAAAGACTGCACTTGAAGAGAGAACTTCTCAAAGGCTGAGGGGTCATTGCGTCTTATATCAGGTGAATCAAGAATAGTGGCAATCCGTCTTAATGCTACCTGGTGGGGCTGACCGAACCGCTCAATGAGGGCCAACATGGTGTCTCGGTAAGGTGTAGGGGAGTGCAAGAAGGAGTCTGCTATTAGACAAGCATCGTCTAATTTCAGGTGGTCAACCAGTACTTGATACTTGAACATCTCAGTACTATCAGGTGGCAGAAGATTGTCCAAGGCTATTTTTAATCGAGCAAACTCACTTGGATCTTTGGTACGGAAGTAATGAATGGTGGGGGATGGACCTTTGTAATATTTCTCTGTCAGATCCACCGATGCCACAGGAGGTGACACATTATAGGAAGCCCTCCTGTGTTGTTCAGGATAAAGATGTCCTGGTGGTGCATACGGAGGATCTATCTGTCGGGCAGGATACTGGCCATACCTGAGCTGGTTATCATACGTACTTGGATAGCTGAAATCCCTAGTCTGCTCAACTGAAGTGAGTCTAGGGGTAAGTGTCGGTGTGGCCCTTGTAGTGCTGTATAACATTTGCTTGCAGCACTGATTAATATTTTCTGGCTCATCGTATGCAATATGTGGAGGAGGCTCTGGCCAGCCTTCATCACCCGCATCTGCTGCATGGTGAAATTTAACGGATGGATGGTCAGACCGGGTGTTGGACATAGATAAAGGCCTTTGCAGACTACAGGCTCTGTCTAAAAGCTGAATCAGCTCATCTTTGGCTGTCTCAATCCGTTTAAGGTCAGCTTGTATGGCCTGCTGTGTTTCACGAAGCTTTAAATTCTCCTCCGAGATCCTTTGTAACTTTAGGGAGCTAGCATCTGATCTATCGCTCTGGTATCCATCAACTTCATCACCAAGGGGAACGAACTCTGCATTGGAATCAAACTGTAGTTCTCGGTTTGGATATTGTGGTGATGTCTGGTGGGCAGGACTGGAAATGTGCTGCTGCAGAAGACTTGGACGGTCACGATGCTTATCCCTGACTGTCAGCCTCGAAGGAGAAGAAAAGATAGGTAAACTGTGCTCTCTCTTAGGCTTTGCAGCAGATGCTCCAACCTGTGATGAAGAGTAATCGTCATCGGATGACTCCACCGGTTGTTCTCTCGTACTAACTGGTGACGCTGATTTACGGAAGCTCTGCAAGCCCACCTCATAGTCTTGTAAATAGGCTGGACGACGCTTTGGGCGAACCGAGGGATTTACTGGTTCAGAACTGACTGACATCTTAATCCAGAGAAGTGATCATCCGGCTCGAAGGACCATTTGTAGGATTTGGAAATTTTGCGTCTATCTTTAAAGGACTGTGGAAGGGATCACTTGCCCTGGTGGGCTGGTCAGAACCCAGGAACTCAGTCAACAACAGTTCTTTCTTTGATGACTTTACTGTGCTATGGCGCATGTAATAGGTATGGTCTGTACAAAGAGAACAAATACAATAAAGTGAATAATACAAACTTCAAATCCAATAATTTGACATTATCAATATTACTGGAAATAAATGAAATGCTACAGCTCAATGGATTACCATATTAGCATCTGAATAGGCCATTTAACCACAATCTTCATTAACACTCTTATACTTGCAATTCTCAATAGACAGATGAACTATCTCAACGTAGAACATGAGAACAGTAGAAATAAAGCGATTATAGAATTTCACGGCAGATATACATAACGTGCATGTAAACAGGAGCTGGTTGTGCACGCTCAATCAATCGAAAATAATTACCATAGCTGCAAATGCCGGCAAGATTACAACTTAATCTCAATATTAAGCATAATTTAACAAGAACAACTCACTTTACAGGATGCACGCACACATATTACACCTGGATTTGGATCGGCTCGCATCTCTTCTCTCAAACTTTGCTGCACAATCTTAAAATGGCGACAAGTCTTAAAAGGGCAACAAGTCTTAAAGGGGCCACGCACGCAAGCCGTTTGTACAAGTAGAATGCTCTGATAATGCTAGGATATGGCTAAGCAAATTGTTATTGTTCAGTTCATTTAATAGTAAATGTGTGTTGATGCAATTTGAACACAAATTACAACATTTCTTAAGGGTATATCGAGTTGATAAATCTGTTCCAAAACTTAGCAAGTTGTTTGTTCATTTATGTAAATGCATTTCCTCTTGGCTTTTGTGCCCCGTTTTGGTTTCATGAGAAACTTTTTAGTTAACAGTATTTCAGTTACTTTTAGTTAAATATAGATGCATCTTGAGACTCATGCATTTTGCTCTTTTCCGTCATGCTCCATCTAGCTGTTTTGTATGTTTACTGTGCAAATGGCCCCTAAAATTATACATTTGTTAGAAGAATGCTATGATAATGCTAAAATATGACTACGTGATTTGTTATTGTTGTTCAGTTCATTTAATAGTAGATGTATGTGCTTTTTGAACGCAAATTACGAAATGTTTTGAGGGTACATCATGTTGATAGATCTATTCCAAAACTTAGCAAGTTGCTTGCTGAACTGTGTAAATACATTTCCTCTTTGGTTTTTGCATCCCATTTTTTTCCATGAGAAACTTTTTTCTTAACAGTAATTTAGTTACTTTTAGTTAACCGTAGTTGAACAGCATCTTGAGATCCCTTTGTTTTGCTCTTCTCTGTCATGTCCCATTATTTGTTATTGTTTTTGATTAATAGTAAACGCATCTGTTGACACATTTAAATGCACATTTCGAAATGTTGGATGTGATCAATTATTTAGTCATCAATACACCGGTTGCATAACAGCCGTGCACTGCATCGGGTTAATCGAAAAGCGAGGATCATCGTTTACTGTGAGCCAGGCGTGACCGTAATGCAGGTCAAATCATTATGACAACCGCTTTTTAAGAGAAAGGCCACGCTGTCCCTCGGGTGGCTCGCGTTAAACAGAAGGGAAGCTATTCTGTTTGTCTATGTGAAGCAAAGTCCAGAAGTGCTTTAGTGAGGATGGTGAAAGTTTCAGGAGTCAATTTAGGACAGCCAGGGGCATCTGGGTTCACCGTCAGCATGCACCAAACTCATTCAGCACAAGCCAATAACACCATACCTTCTCTCTAAATCATTAAACTGCCGCATTTTGAACCTCTGGGAATATGTAATATTATCTAGCTGTGCATGTTCAAGCGAAGGCATGACCATCATCGAACAGTCACCTCATGGCACCTTTCTTACATGGCGAAATAGCCCTTTGACAGAAGGACGACAGTCTTTTATCAGAACGTATTATCTTGTCATGAACAGGTGCGGATAATAGTGTGTTAAAGCTCCCGAGGCTGTAAATGACAGACTGATTTTTAACTTACAAACTATTTCTGGCATCTGTCTTGAATTCCGACTCAATTCGGTCACCTCTCATTAACACGATTACCAGAAATATTGTATGTTTTGTTGAGGCTCTTTTGGGGTCATTCTTAAGAAAAGGTTTTTCCGTTGTGATTTCAAATATTTAACAATAATAAAAATAAAAGTTTCAAAACGTTTAACAAGTTATATTTGCCTACCTCAGGCACCAAAAATTCAGATAAAATTAGGTTAGTTTTTTTTTTAAATGTTTGTTTTTCAAATAATGATAATAAGTAATGTATTTGTTTAAATAATAAATATATTGATTTTTTTTATTTTAAAGGTAATTTAGCATTACACAGTAAAAAGAGTCTACAGTAATTTATCCAATAATATGAGTTCAGTTTGCTGTTAATTCGATTAGCTCAGTGCCACACATAGCAAACATGGCCCTAGAGTATTCCTTTAAGCTTGTTTAGATAATCCAATAACTCTATCCCATGTTATCCATGCTAACATAAAGGGGCATAGAAAGTATCAAGACAGGTTGGACAACTTGAGATAATTGCTATCGTTTTGTGAGTTTGTCCAGTCATTGACACATGTGACTCACTGCGCACGTTAATGTGTTGTGTAAGTTTGGGACGTGTCTGAATACAGTTTAAAATAGGTGTTTGGATCCTGATTTGTGTGGTTTTCTACCATTAAAAATTTAAATAAAAGATACAAATTTGACTGAATTGATCAAATTATAAAATTTGCCAGAATGAGTCACAGGATTGCAGATTTAGCTTTTTTAGCTTTATATTTTCTGAAGAAAATGTAGCAGTTGCTATGGTGTTTAAACATTTTAGTTTGTTGCTATGCAGTTGCTATGGTGTTTAAGGTGATTGCAGTGTGTTCTAGCATTTGTTTGTGTTGCTTGCTATAGAGTTGCTGTTTTTTAAGTGTTTTAAGCAATTCATAGAAACACTAAAAAACCGTAAATTACTAAGCACGCATAGTATTTAAGTGTTTAGTGTGTTGCCATGCAGTTGCTATGGTGTTCACATGTTTTAGTGTGTTGCTATGCAGTTGCTATGGTGTTCACATGTTTTAGTGTGTTGCTATGCAGTTGCTATGCTGTTCACATGTTTTAGTGTGTTGCTATGCAGTTGCTATGGTGTTGTTTCACAGGTTTTAGGTGTTGCCAGGCAGTTGCTATGTGTTCACATGTTTTAGTGTGTTGTCTATGCATTTGCTATGCTGTTCAATGTTGTAGTGTGTTGCTATTCAGTTGCTATGCTTTCACGATGTTTTTAGTGTTTGCTAATGCAGTTGCTATGCTGTTCACATTTTTTAGTGTGTTGCTATGCAGTTCTTATGATGCTGTTCACATTTTTTAGTGTTTGCATGCAAGTGGCTATGGTGTTCACCTGTTTTAGTGGTTGCTAGCAGTTGCTAAGGCTGTTTCACATGTTTAGTAGTTTGCTATGCAGTTTCTAATTCTGTTCACATGTTTTAGTGTGGTTGCTATGCATTGTATGCTGTTCACATGTTTTAGTGTGATTTCTATGCAGTTGCTATGGTGTTCACGTGTTTTAGTGTGTTGCTATGCAGTTGCTATGGTGTTCACATGTTTTAGTGTGTTGCTATGCAGTTGCTCTGCTGTTCACAATGGTTTTAGTGTGTTGCGATGCGTGCTATGCTGTTCACAGTTTCAGGTGTGCTATGCAGTTGCTATGGCTGTTTCACATGTTTAGTTTGGTTGCTATCAAGTTTGCTATCTGTTCACATGTTTTTAGTTAGTGTTTCTATGCGTTGCTATGGTGGTTCACATGTTTAGTTTTTTGCCATGCAGTTGCTATGGTGGTTCACAGGTTTTTAGTTGTTGCCATGCAGTTGCTATGCTGTTTCACATGTTTTAGGGTGTTGCCATGCATTGGCTATGCTGTTCACTGTTTTTAGGTGTGTTGGCTATGCAGTTTGCTATGTGTTCACTTTTTAGTTTGTTGCTATGCAGTTGCTATGGTGTTCACATGTTTTAGTGTGTTGCTATGCATTTGCTAGCGTGTTCACCGATGTTTGTGTGTTTGCTATTCAGTTGCTATGGTGTTCCACATGTTTTTAGTGTGTTTCTATGCAGTTGCTATGGTGTTTCACATGTTTTAGTGTGTTGCTATGGGGCCAGGTTTCTATGTGTTTTCACAGTGAGTGTGTTGCTATGCAGTTGCTAGCGGTTCACATTTTTAGTGTGTTGCTATGCAGTTGCTATGCTGTTCACATGTTTTAGTGTGTTGCTATGCAGTTGCTATGCTGTTCACATGTTTTAGTGTGTTGCTATGCAGTTGCTATGCTGTTCACATGTTTTAGTGTGTTGCTATGCAGTTGCTAAGATGTTCTGAGTGTTTTTAGGTTGTTGCTATGCAGTTGCTATGGTGTTCACATGTTTTAGTGTGTTGCTATGCAGTTGCCTATGCTGTTCACATATTTTAGTGTGTTTCTATGCAGTTGCTATGGTGTCCTTTTGGGGGTTTTAGTGTGTTACTATGCAGTTGCTAAGGTGTTACATGTTTTAAGTGTGTTGCTATCAGTTGCTATTCTGTTTTCCCATGTTTAGTGTGTTGCTATGCAGGTGCTATGCTGTTCCCATGTTTAGTGTGTTGCCATGCAGTTCTAGCTGTTCACATGTTTAGTGGTTTGCTATGCAGTGCTTTTTGGTTCACAGTGTTTAGGCTGTTCCTGTGCAGTTGCTATGGTGTTCTGAGTGTTTTTAGTTTGTTGCTATGCAGTTGCTATGGTGTTCACATGTTTTAGTGTGTTGCTATGCAGTCGCTATGGTGTTTAAGTGTAGTTAGTGTGTTACTATGCAGTTTTTTGTGTGTTGCTATGGTGTTTATGTTTTTAGTGTGTTACTGTGCATTTGTTAGTGTGTTGCTTGCTGTGCAGTTGCTATGTTTTTAAGTGTTTTTAGTGTTACTATGCAGTTGCTATAGTACAGAAATCCCGATTCGACACGAGTTCAGTACAACAGGAAAAAAAATATTTTATTTATTTTGAACAGACAGTAGTGCTACATACATGTACATACATGTAGCAGTTGATTTTGATTTGAATTAGACTGTATAATTTCAAGATGAAAATCAAAAACAGAATGGTTTGACTTTAGATTTGTTTGTGAAATTATGCTACATAAAACACCTGCGCAAAACAAAAACAGCAGACGGACTGAAGGAAAATGCAGATTTATTTTAAATGTATTTTCTCTATTTATTTAGAAAATATTAAAAATATATTTTCTCTGACAGGTGGCGTTTATGAATCAGCAGCGATACAAGGTAATCCTTGGTTACCGCTGTAAACAAAGCAGCGCTGCGCTTATAAACACTACTTTAATATGCATTATATGGAGGTAAGAGGAAATGAAATTGCCATCAAAGCATTTCTGAAGACGGTCAGAGATACATCTCAGAAACCCACACATATTTGTCCTCCTATATTTCGAGCATCACGAACAGTGAGCTTGATCTGCCTGATACAGTATTTTCTCCTCTTTACAGACCTCATAAAAGTTCCACACAAATTGCATTTTGGGAAATGATTGCAATGCAGTTTGTGTGCAATTCTGGAACAGAGATCGGCCAAAATAAAACCATGCCATCTGAACTCAGCTTTATTGTTTTGGGTTGGAGCGTAGATCGTCTCTTCTTCTACTCTTTTCTGTTGTGACAGTTAGCGTTGCATTATCATGCGTGCCCCCTTTTGGATTTGGATTGATCGCCTATGACTGACTGTATTCGTCATCTGACTGCATGAACCGTCACGGTTCGGGACGAATACATGTACCATTACACACCTGTTTAGGTGTTTTTATTGTATTGCTATGCGGTTGCTAGGGTACTGGGGGTGGTTGTCTCTGGATGTGTCTCGGGTCTGTGAATGTTTGTTCAAATCACAATAACACTAACCATGAGCAATACTAACTGATGATTTTATAGCAAAAAATAACTATGGCAAAATGCATACTTTCAGTGCTCTGCAAATGATATTTTTTAGCATCATTGCCAAGTAAGTAGTCTAACTCGACTCTAACTCGCTTCTCAAAGGAGAGCGTCGTGACTGCCGTGGCACTTCCTGTGATGACTGACGATTTCAGCGAGATTCTGAACTCCTGCGGCGCCAGAGTGCAATCTAGGACAGAGCCTTGCAAACATTACACACTCCCGTCAGGGATTTTTTTTCCTTTTGTGCAGTTGCCTTTTCTTTCTTATGCAGTGCTCTGGCAGAGGATCCTCCCGCGCTCTGATCTGATCCATTCTCAACAGGGTTTCTGCTCCACCGGAGGCTGTGAAGCTGTCCTCACTCAAGGTTGATTACGTAATATCAAAGAGCTGACGCTAGGAACCAAGCGGCGTTTTTATTTTGACGCAGAGCGACCTAAATTCACCCCGCGCCGCAGAACGAGGTTGAGTGCCATTGCAAAGCAGGTTATGTAAGGTCAGACAGTCATCTATTAAGAGGTTTCAGGGGTGTAACTGCTTTAAAAGACAATTCCTGGGCCGGAGTCTGCCAAAATCCACCACAGTATTTATAGGACGATTTACAACATTTGAAAGCCTTTGGGGCTGGAGAAAAATGCAGCAAAAAAAAAACTGTAAAATCTTGTGCGGTCGCAGTCGCAGTCGCAGGCCTCTTTCGAACAAGAAAACAGTTATAATCCTGTCTTTAAAGTGTGTTCGGCTGTCAGTCACACCTCTTCTTCTTTAGATGAAGTAGCTCTTTTTTTTTTTTTTCATCAGCTTAAGTAGGAATTACAGAATCCCTGATTACGGGAGAAATCACAGAAAATCGCGGATCGGGAAAGCCGGTGACCGCTCTTTCCCGAATTGTAAAAGTTGCATTGCAAGTCTCATCAGAGATCTGGGTTTGCATGCAGAGTAATAGATGACTAATTGCTGCTAAAGAGATTGGATTTAAGATAGATGAGAATTGGTGCAAATTCTACTTACCTTACACTGGCTTGCGCTTACAGCATTTGTGCTCCATAGACACTGGTTAAAAATGTTATTGTATTGTTAACGCAAGCGTTACAAATCACTCTTAACTCACAGACGCTGCTAGGACTCATTGAGAAATCACCCACACCCAGTTTTGCACAGACAGACCTCATTTTCTTCATAAAGTTTGTTCTATAGTATGTGCATGGATTTCGATACAATGAAACCTCTTTCACATTCCAGTTCCTCGCTGAGCTGAAGTTGTGCTATTCTTCGTTTTGATGATCGTCCACAAATGGGCAATTTTGCTTCTTCTGTCAGACCACTATCGTCAAAGATGGATTGATAATTAGCATACAAGTTTGGATGGCGTAGGTTTCTGTTTCTGGGCAAAACTCCCCCCCCCCCAGGGTAAAACAGAACAGAACCACATACAGGTATTGCAGATATTGTTAAAGTTCATTAATTTTATGTACACATTTTAGAATTAGTCTTATTCAAAGGAGAATCAGAAGGCTGAAGCCTGACTGACAGAGGAGGAGCTGGGGATGGAGGCGGGTAATTAGCTATTGAGCAATGCGAAAACTTCTGATAATACTGAGGGACCTTATATAAGAATGCTTAGATAGGTGATGTATTCCCATAGGTTGATGGGGATCATCTGAGAGTCAGCTGATGCGAGCTTGACTGATGTGACCTGCCAGAACTAACGCTACACTAGATATTGGGCTGCACGATTAATCAGAATAAACCAAAATTACAAAATGACTTGTTGATTATCGAATGGTTAAGGCTGCGATTTAATTACATAAATATATGTGTGTTTCAGAGTGAAGCGCAGCGCTGTGTTTATTTACACGTGAGCAGCTCATTATCCACCTTTTCTTTTAGTGTCTCAAGCGACTCGGTTCGCAGTTAACTCCATACTGCGGTGCTTAACGTGCATTGGGAAACAACAGCTCCGACCATCTGGCCTATCTTTTAATGAAGGCACTTTTCAATAAAAGAGAATCTTCGGGAATAAAAGTTTGATTTTAAACGTTTAAAAAACGAAGAAATCATGACAGCTTCAATATCAGTCTTGACTTTTAGCAACTAATGTAACATAAAAGTATAATTTTTTCCTCAATCTTGATTTTGATTTTAGCCATGATATATTCCTATAGTACTTAACACTATCACAAAAATTTAAACAGAATCCAGCCCTGAATTTTGCGCGGGCATTCTGAGTGTTACACCGATTTTATGACCATAAAATTAAATATGACCAGATAGGCTCTGTAGTGATGGGAGGTTTTCGGGATCAGGACTGGTTTATGAGTAGGTGGGATTAGCTCAATCAGCGCCTGTGGTCACATAATTCGGTCAACACTTACTAAAATTTAGTTACTACAAGAAACCATGTTACTATAGCTAAACCATGGTACAACAAATTAACCAGGTTTTGCTACACGAACCATAGTTAACCATGTATTTGTAGAAAACTGTGTTATACACATTGTAATCATACGCCAAAAAACATGTTACTCACGCTTTACATATAAAACCCTGGTTAAGTTTTCGTAAACTGCATTGTGCGCATTATTTTCTGCATTATTTTTTATTTAAATGCATCGGAAGTAATTTTTTTGACCAAACACCTTTTTTTTTTACAAAGTAACAATTTTAAGTCCTTATCTGTTAATGCATTAATTAGAGAGCAATTATTGTTATTATTTATTATTATTATATTAAGTTAAAAGTGAATCTAGGGTTCTTTAGCATTGCTGGCGACATGCCATGAACTCTACCTCCACAGCAAACAGAACCAAACAGTTACACCCCTAATATTATTATTATTATATTTTATAGTCATATTGATATATAATCACAATTTTTTTGGCCAAATTGTGCAGCCCTACAAACAAACACTGCAAACCTGGATTTTTTTTTTTTTTGTAATCCTTATGATCGCAAACGATGTTATCCTTGCTTTAACGTATTAATTGTTTCTGCTTAAATGAATATGTGACGTTAACTGACTGCATGATTTGTGTAATCTTAGAACTGTACATGTCTGCCATATGGACAGTTCACCTCTGATAACAGATTACACTTAATTGTAACGTAGAAACATTTTCTGTAAAACTGCTTTGAAGCAATCTGCATCGTGAATTGAATTTTTTTTAAATTCCAGATTGTGCATCTCTACTCATCCTCTCACATTCTAATAGCATTTCTTGAACAGAGATCAATTCTGAGCAAAGATAACACAGCTCAGCCCAGCATGGTCAATGTGAAAACTCATGAAATAGCCCCGAAATGAACCTTGTTCAGTTTTATTGTCATGCGTAAGTAGGTCAAAGGTAACCCCGTTGTAAAATGTGAACGCAAAGGGAAATACTGCGCAGTAAATTGAGCTGTAAAAGTCTTGTTGTGGAAAATATCCCGACAGATCTTGGAAAAGCCCCAACTCTATAGAAGTATGCACAAGCAGCATATTTCCATGCCATTTTGGCTTCCACGCGTATAGATTTTGCATGCATGCTCTCACAGACTTTCCAGGACACATTTTGTTGTGAAAAATATTTATTGTTTTGTACTCTGTGTCATCCACTGAGATTTATGGGGCCTTGCTTTCCCAACGCTTTCACAAGAGCAGACCCAGTATGGCTGGATCCCAGGATCACAGCGGGACCTTTAAATGCATCTTTCTTTTTGACTGATTTCCCAGAGCTTCCCAGCATTTTACGACTTTGCTCCCTCTTTCTAGGGATGGAGCGCATGTTTTGCCAGCGCTGCGCCACAGATGCTCTTTGCTCCTCTGTGCTCCTCTGTGCGGGTAGTATTTCACTGCTTTGTGGAGCATCAGAGGAATGCATCTTTGCTAGTTGTTTGCATGTTTTATATTCAGAAACAAAAAATGTTACTATGACAGCTCTTGTGTATTTTGATTCATCTTTATGAAGTAACACTTATGCTGGGGTGATGTTCAAGACTTGACCAGCCAGATGAATGATGAATGCAACTTCTGGGAAATGCATGCGATTGTTGTTGGAGATGGGAGTGTATTTTATGGGAGTGTGGTTTAACCCAGAGCAACGTGTGTCCAGTAATTCATTTCTGAGGGGCCGTTCATAAACGATTTGGATTTGTACATGTGTGCCACATTCTGATTAGTTTTTTATTGAGAGCATTTTGTTTCGTTAGCTAAAATTAGTTTTGATGCACAACGCATTCCCAGCAAACTGGGAACTTTCTCAGAACATATTTTTGTTCGATGGGTTGAATCAATGCTGGTTTTAAAATGTTTGATCTTTGAGATGAATTAATGCATTTGCTGCATTTTAGGAGTTAATGCACTTGTTTAATGCACGCTGTTTTAATGCATGCATCCCTTAGGCCTGAAACAGGCACTGTATGCAGACACACACAAGCTCGGTCAATGCATTGCAGGCGCATGTTCATTCTTTTCATTATGAATGCAATAACAGAATAACATGCAAATCCAAGCATGAAAGAGTTTTATGTAGCATGTTCTGGGCCTTTAAAGTTGCACGTGTGACTGTGCAAAACAAACGCGGAGTGGAAAAACGAGCGGCTCATTCACACACCCAAAAATTATACACATTTTATTAGCGAGGTGTAATCAGCCGACAGAAAGCATTTCAACACGTTTAGGATTAATATCTAGACTGACGTACATCAGAGCTGTTAAATATTACCATGTGTGCCGTCTCGTGGCTTTGTTTGTGTTGCCTTACAAACAGTTGTATTTTGATTGACGCTGGTGTCATTAATTTGCGGTATATAGAAATCCAGGACCTCACCAGACGCTTAGGGCTTTTAACAAGATTTCATCCAATCAACTTTTTTTCCTCTTTTATTCTGAAAACAGTTTTCCAGAGTCAGCTCGGCTGTGAAGCGAGGACACGTTCTTGTTGATAAATCGCAGCTCAGGGTGGCGTGTTTCAAATTCGCTCATGTCAAAGCATCAACATTAGCCATTTTCACTATGTGTTTTTATGATGTTCTCCCTGTGTTTCCAAGACTGATTTACGATCGTCTCGAGGATAGCAGCGGGATTTAAGCTTCAGGCTGGTATTAGGGAGCTCGACTGCCACTTTTAAGCCTCTTAAATTTATGTTTTTTCTGCACGCGACTTAACCCTAGATTCTGTAGGTGAAGCTTTCAAGTACTAGAACTCGTCTTCGTTGAGGATTTAGCACTTCTGCGAAACTGCAGACCTAGAAAGAAAACGCTTGAATGTAAAAACGTCAAGTTTGATTCTCGTTCCTGCAGTAAATATGAGCTGAAATAATGAGAGTAATAAATATCCTGCAGGCCCGTAATTACTCAGTTCTTGTAAGATGTAAGACAAGAAAAACTTACGATCAACGCTTTGCTTTTGGTCTGTAAGGTTTGCGAATCTGTTATTCGTCCGTGTTTCATTTGTTATTTGCTACAAGTTTTAAAGCCTAATAACCATATGGACTGTAAAAAAGGAATTGTTGAGAAAACGTAAAAATTCAGCACAACTATCAGATTTGTTTTTTTTTTTTGTCTTAAAAAGTAGCACTTTTCTTTTTTTAGTCATTTTGAATCAGGGTTATAGTATAAATAACCATAAACCAATTTTTGTTACTTGAAATAAACTTAAAAAAACAAAAAAAACTTAGATTTCTCATTTTCATTTAGTTTAATTTGAAGTACTAAAATTACTAAACCAAAACTGAAATAAAAAATAAATTAAAAGTTAAAAAAATTAAACATTTAACAAAACAAAAACTAATAAAAATGTCAAAACAAGTGTTACGGGGCTGACAAGACGTGAGACGTGCGGATCCATTTGCAAGCTTATTTACCAACAGAGGAGGTCATAAACACAGGCGGGTCGAACAGTGGCAAACAGGTATTGGCGGCTCAAGACACAAAATATCTTAAGGGCTAGCGTAGGCAACGATCGGCGACAGAATCACAGGGCAACTAACGGATACATCTCAGGAACACAGGCAAAGCTCGAAACCGAGAACAGACAAGGCAAGGCTATGCTAGTACGAAAGAGGGCCTCTGTAGAGGATCTATCACTGCTTGCGTAAGCGCATGCAATACTCGGCAGAGAATGGTTGTTTGAATGAGTGTTATGTGGTGAATGTTTGATTGATGACAGCTGTGTGCAATCAGTGAGTACCCCAAGGAGCGGCTTCCAAACACTATACAATCCAGGTGGGCGGTGGAGCAGAGGCAGAACAGGCGGAGGGACTGAGGGCCAGGTCCAAGGATAGGAGAGACCAGGGACTGCGGCAGAGCCGGCGGAGGGGAGCCAGGTGGCTGCAGTACGGTGGAGATGATGAACCCCCCCGCATAGCAGACGGGACCGAAGATCCCCCACTTCTGAGCATAAGGCCACCAAGAGCCAGACATAACCACGCACGGCGGAGCAGAAGACAACCGGAGCCAGACAGTAGACCACCACTGCGGAGCAGAAGACCACCAGAGCAGACAGCAGACCACCACGACGAAGCAGAAGACCACCAGAGCCAGACAGAAGACCACCACGGCAGAGCAGAAGACCACCACGGCAGAGCAGAGAACCACCACGGCGGAGCAGAGGGAACAGGAAGCCCCCCCGGTGAACCACACCGATCAGAGGACCATGGCGGAGACTGTAACAACGAGAACATTGAGGTTGATAAACAAGGCTGAGTGTTCAGAGGCAGCCTCCTTGGCTGGGTCGAGACAGGACAAAAGTTCACAAAAACGGCCTCATCGCCGTGACATTACGGGATGAGGATCCCCGCCTGCCTCCCTAGCCGTGACAGGACGAGCAGGGAGCTCGCAAACGGCCTGTATAGCTGTGACAGGACAAGCAGGGAGTTCGCAAATGGCTTCTATAGCTGTGACAGGACGAGCAGGGAGTTCGCAAACGGCCTTTATAGCCGTGACAGGACGAGCAGGGAGTTCGCAAACAGCCTTTATAGCCGTGACAGGACGAGCAGGGAGTTTCCGCAAACGGCTAGGAACAGCAGGGAGTTCTCAACGGCCTTTATAGCCGTGACATACAGCAAGGATTCGCCAACCGCATTTATAGCCATGACATACGACAGGGTGTTTCGCAAACGCCTCTATCTGTGACATGATGAGCGGGGGGGTTAACAAACGTCCTCTATTTCCGTGACATACGAGGCAGGGAGTTCGCAAATGCCTCTATACTGTGACAGGATGACAGGGAGTTTGCAACGGCGTAGCCATGACAGGACAGGTAGAGAGTTCATAGATGGCCTCCATAGTTGTTACAGGACAGGAAGTGAGTTCATAAATGGCCTCCGTGGCCGATTCAGGGCTGGTTCACAGACAGCCTCTGCGGTCGGGTTGAGACAGGACAATTGTTCATAGGCCGTGACAGGACAGGCTGAAAGTCACGCAAGGAGCTGAAGCGAGCACCGCCGTTTCGGGAGATTCTGCAGCATGCGCCGCCACCTCTGAAGAGACTGCAGCAAACACCATGGCCTCTGGGAGCACAGCAGCTGACACCGCTACCTCGGGAGGTTCTGAAGCATAAGCCGCCACCTCTGGAGATGTTGTAACTGGTGCCGCTGCCTCTAGCAAATCGGCGGTGTATGGCGTCCCTTACCCCTAAGCACCCCATATGGAATTCAGACAGAGGAATTAGTTCATGAACAGAAGGGTTAGAGTGAGTGGGCTTGGGGATACCAGTTGCGTGTGCAGACACCAGCGGTGCATTCCTCACACTGGATACCAGACTGGAATACCAAAGGACTGACCTTGAAGATCTAGGTGCAAAAGACAGGACGTGACGTGACTCTGGATTATCAGCTGTGATGTGACGTGACTCTGAAAGATCAGATGTGATGTGACGTGACTCTGTAAGATCAGCTGTGAAGTGATGTGACTCTGGAAGATCAGCTGAGACATGACGAGGCTCTGGATGAACAGCTGAGACTTGTGATAGGCCCTGGCAATCAGATAGACTTGACTGGACTCATGAGATCAGTTTGTGACTTGACTTTACTCCCTGACGATCCCCGGTGACTTGACTTGCCTCATTAAGACAGCTGGACGTCGACGGGCCTCATGAGATCAACTGAGACTTGACTTGACTCATGACGATCAGCTGAGACTTGACTTGACTCATGACGATCAACTTTGACTTGACTTGACTCATGAACAACAACTGTGACTTGACTTGCCTCATGAAAATCAGCTGTGACTAGACTTGACTCATGATAACGAACTGTAACTTGACTTGACTCATGATAATAAACGGTTACCTATTTGACTCATGACGATTAACTGTGACTAGACTCGACTCAGGAAAATCAACTGTGACTAGACTCAGGAAGAACAACTGTGACTAGACCAGACTCATGATGATCAACCGTGACTTGACTGACCATGATGATCAACTGTGACTTTACTTGACTCATGAAGATCAGTTGTGATTTGACTTGCCTCATGAAGATCCTCTGTGACATAACGGGGCGCTGTTGTGTCTGCCTTTTTGC
This sequence comes from Sinocyclocheilus anophthalmus, assembly GCA_018155175.1. Classification (NCBI taxonomy): domain Eukaryota; kingdom Metazoa; phylum Chordata; class Actinopteri; order Cypriniformes; family Cyprinidae; genus Sinocyclocheilus; species Sinocyclocheilus anophthalmus. The sequence goes on from JADLZN010009921.1 coordinate 451,263, forward strand.
GATCAGGCTCCGCTGTCGCCGCCGTTTTGTGAGCGTGCTCTGGTACAGCCATCATTTCAGTCACAGACATTGTGTCGCGTTTTTCCTCCGCGACACCCACAGTAAATACCGATCCGACAGTCAACAAAGCATAATCCATAAAATGAGCGAGTGAAGAACGTGGACCCTCGCATCTAAGCTTAGCCCTAAGGTGGGCGCTGTAGAGTAGCTATCATGCTGTTGAGAAGCGCCTACATCTCGGCAGAGAATGGTTGTTTGAGTGAGTGTTATATAGTGAAGGTGTGATTGATGACAGCTGTGTGCAGTCAGTGCTGTGTGCAATCAGTGCAATTAATGATGGGATATGTAGTCAGGGGTGATATGCAATAGTTTGTGTTGTGCGAGAGTCACTGTAATGGAAGGGTGACCTCTGGCGGTGATTGAACGGAAGTCCATGGACAAGATTCGTGACAACAATCAAAACTGTGGTCCTGAACTAGTTTGTTTTTTTTGAGATTCAAGCAGTGTAATTTAGTATTTTAAATGCGAATAGTTTTTATCAATATTTTGAACTTTTTTTGTTTGCATTTTTTTCTGGTTCATGATTTGTTTGTGTTTTTCATAACTACTATATATATATCTATATATATATAGTAAGTATTTATTATTAATTATGTAGTTTTATAGATACTCCAATCTTTTTATCCATTTTTAAATGTAGTTAAACTAATTAAATATATATTTTTTCAGTTAATTTTTATTTTATTTCAAGTAGCATTTGTTTAATGATTAGTGTAGTTTTAATTAACTGGAATAACCCTGGGTTTCAGTAATTCCATTTCGAGTATTTGTGACTCAAACATGCCCCGGCAAACTGAAAATCATGCTCTCCATGGAAAATGTAATGAAATGAAGTCAATGAAAATGTATCTGTAACCCTCAATGCATTTTTAAATGCCAAATGATCAAGGTAAAATAGTGCAATATATTACAATTTAAAATCACCTGTTTTCTATGTGAATCAAGTTCAATGTAATTGCTTTCTTGAGTCAAAGCTGAATTTTCATCCATTACTCATGTCTTCAGTGTCACATGATCCTTTCTAGCTTTTCCTGTTGCACAAATGTTTTGAGGTCTCGGGTTCGACTTCTAGGTAATGCACGTAATTATAAAACGCATAACTTATAAATGCATAGTGAGCGCTTTGGATAAAAGATTCATGCGATGCATAACTGTAAAGACGGCGCAACCGCAGCAAGCTTTTCTTTTCAGGAATTGCATGAACTGCTCTCCATCGCTTTGGGAATATTTAGGTCTTAAAGCAGCACTGGAATTTTTCAAGTGCAAGTCCCCCATGTATAATAAAACAGCAGTGCATTACAGGATATCACTGGCTGACTTTGTTATCAACACCATCAAGTGGATGTAATTAGGGTTGTAAAAGCCTTCAGGTCTCAGGCAGAAGTATGAGATCTGGAAATACAGGTTTTTATGATGTGGTGCTGTTTGAGGACATCTGGAACACATCCAGCACACTTTATTAATGTTTGCATTGCTGTATATATAGATATCAGCTTACATAAGTTGTGTAAGGGCTCTGTGACCTCTAGAAGATCTAATAAATCAAAAGGATTGATCGTGAATTTCGCTGTAACATACATGCAGGGACGAAATCTCGTGTGGTGTGAACTTTGCCCACCGAGTGTATTACTTCCACATGTGCAGAAAAATAATTTGTTAAAGGACAGGATTGTTTAACGTGACAAATAGTTTGACGTTTGTAGCTCTCGACCGCGTCTGGAGTGCATATCTTCACCTCATCATGCTTGTTTTTGCTTCGTTTCAGTTACTAAACAGGATCCGGTTTCAGGTTTTCTGAGAGCTTGCATGTGCATAAATATTCATTAATAAATAAGCAATAAATTCTCGTGCCATTCTTCATTTAAAACCGGTTTTAGGAAGCATAGAGCTGCTCAATCTTGACGTGGACTTCTTTGGCAAATGGGCCTATAATGCATCAGTCTTTTGGGAATTTTCTGGGTTTTTAGAATAGCGGTTTGTGTTTTATGAGCAAAAGAAGGTCTGTGGTCAACATTACTGGAAGACACTTTCATGTCTGCAGTATAAATTACGCGCAGTCAGACCTCAAACGTGTTTTAGGACGTTGCTGCATGTATCAAGTTGTCAAGCTCATTACAATTAAAAAAACAAATTTATTTTTTCAACAGTGTAGAGCTGTGGTGCTAATCACAAACCTTACTCATCGAAAAAGTACCATTCTGAAAAACCCATGGGACATTTCGGAGGAAACTAAAAAGCGAATTACTCATTTCTCATATCCTGCAGCACGATTCGTCGAAATAAAACCAAATTGTATACGGCATGTGGTTATCAAATCGCAAAGGTTGTTTGAGTCGCTTTAACGTGCCAAACATGTTTGCAAACTTGTAATGAGAAGCACTTTATAACGTACAGTAAAATTTCCATTGAAAAATTATTTTCCTACAATGAAATAATAGAGTAGTAGTTATATTTATTTTTTAATTAGCTATTTTTATATCTTCATTTAATAGTAGAAGTAATGATGATGATGATGATAATGATGAAGATTATTATTATTATTAATAATAATATTATTATTATTATATATTCTTATTAGGAGTAGAATAATAGAAGAAACGGGAAGTGGGCATCAGGATTCTCAACTATCTTGAGCATGGCCCGTATGTGAGAACAGTTGTGTGATCACAGGGACCTAGTGCTCCGGCACTCTGGCAATTGGGGCTTCGGGTCAACTGGGAAAGGAGCAAGCTCTCCCTTGCGCAGAGAATCTCTTTTTCCAGTATGGAGTTAGACTCGGTGAGTATGGTGGCGCGTCTCGCCAACGAGCATGCCCAGTCCATGCTGAACTACTTGATTTCCCTTAGAGGCAGGACAGTGGTACCGCTGAAAAACTTTCATATGGCATCCGCAGCCGCAGTCATGCCGCTCGGATTGCTGCATATGAGATCACTTCAGCACTGGTTACACTCCCAAGTCCCGAGGAAGGGAAGGCGCAGAGGTACAGTTCGCGTGACTGTCACACCAACGTGTTGCCGCTCATTTAGCCACTGGATGGACCTTGTCTTTCTATGGGCCGGGGTGCCCTTAGAACAAGCATCTAAGTATGTCGTTGTCACGAAGGATACCTCCAGTACAGGCTGCTGCGCTACATGCAATGGGCAGGCAGCCTCTGGGTTCTGGACAGGGCCTCAACTGCTTTGGCACATCAACTGCCTCGAGTTGCTGGCAGTGCTACTAGCCTTGCGGCGGTGCCGGCCACTGCTGCAAGACAAGCACGTGTTGGTCCGCACGGACAACACTGCGGCGGTTTCATACATCAACCGACAGGGAGGTCTACGATCACGTCGCATGTCACAGCTCGCCCGCCATCTCCTCTGGAGTCAGACGCGGCTCAAGTCGCTGTGCGCCGTCCACATTCCGGGGAAGCTCAATCGTGCAGCCGACGCGCTCTCACGACAGCTTACATTCAAATTGAAGAGATTTCTTTGTGCCCTCACATTCTCTCTGTGCTTCTCTCGCTCACTCCATCTCAACGCAATTTAAGTATATGGAAGTTCTGCTAAAACTAAATTACTGGCACTTCAGTCTAGTGTTTGTCTTCTATTACATAAAGCCTGATTAAAGGTTCTTTCTCTTTTCTTATTACAACAGCGTATCCCAGCCCTCACCTTCAAATTGATTCTTACAAACCAAGCCGTCAAGAGTCCACACTAATATCTCCCGCTGTAATTTAATTTATTTTAATGTGGAGAGGGATGTTGCTTTTTACAATCAGCACGATTGCAGGGTGGACATGTTTCGGCTTCAACATATTAAAAAATGGCATTGCCAGTTATCTTGCAGGTAAACTTGCCAAATCAAACGTATAAAAAAAAACCCTGTGGTGCACAAATTGTGGTACACTTTCTCTGTATGTTGTCTTGAGCACAAAAGCTCACCTTTCACTTTGTGAAAGATTGTTAAATCTAAAACGCATTCATAGCAGGATATCACAGTATAACATTTATTTTCCTAACTTTTTTCTTAAAACAAGCGCGCACATACACATTTAAATACACTTTCCCTAAATATCTGAATATAAATATTTTTACCCTATTCACATTTTTTTTGCAAAATAAAATTCACTCTTAAAATAAGAGAAAAAAACTATTTGCCAATAAAAGAAAAATGAAACACATTTCGCTTATGTCTTAATGCATGTTAAAGTAGTTATCAGGTTGTGTGTTTGTTTGACATGTTCTAATTGTATGCGTGTTTGTCTTGCAGAAGGTGTGCACTAAGTGTGGAATCGAGACTGCAGGCAGTCAAAAAAGGGCTCAGTGGCTTTGCAAGATCTGCAGTGAACAGAGAGAGGTACAGTACCACGCATGATTAAACTTCAAACTAAACAACCCCATTTGTGCTTTTGAATGAGTTTTTGTTCAGATGTGAGAGCTCAGGGGTGGAATACTAATAATAGCATAAGAAATCTAGTTCCAGAGGATCTCATTTCTATACTGATAACCAACACGGTCTCAGTCTGCCCACATTCTGTTCACTGACCATCTGATGCATATTGCAAACAAAACTGAAAATCTCAAAATCCATGCAGACTTCATGGCTGCACTTCAACTTGGTACTCCAGGTGCACAGGTTTTTATCAGTCCGCCAGGAAACACATTTTGTTTTTAAATAAATTAACACATTTTTTGGTTTAAAATGTACCGGGTTGATATAATGAGAGGGTATGAGGAAGAACTAATCACTGGAAATGGAAGTTATACCTTTTGCATCAGTTCTGTTTCATTATTACTAGCTTATGTTCCTACATCATGACTACTTTCAACAGCAGAACAACAGAAGTGAAAATTATGGTTGACAAAGGGTATGACACCAAAAATGAGATAAGTAATGAGTAGCCACAGTAAGGTGAATCAGGCCATATTGTTTGTGGTCAGACTGATGATGTACTGTTGGACATTAATAAGAAAATCTAATCTCTTTTCAGAAGGCTAGTGCTTCGCCTTCAAGCTTGTGAAGAAATTCAATTGCTTCCTCTGTTGATTGGAGTTTGTGTATGTGAGAGAGAGAGAGAGAGAGAGAGATGTGTGTGTGTATGTATATGTAAGTTTCACGGTCCATCATCACGAAGGTGATGAAAGAGGAATCATTTAGCCTTCCAACCTCAGACAGTTTAAAACCACAGGCAGACTGTAATGCAGCATGAAATATTTAGTATGATCATGTTAGATCATGCTGAGTATATAAAAAATCCATAAATGCAAATAGCTGATTCAAGTTCAAATTGTGCTCTAAATATAGAACCACAATTCAATTGTATGGTTGTTATCACTGTCGGAGGCTTTAAAGGGGTCATGAACTGGCTTTTTTATTATTTTATACTGTTGTCTGAGGTCCACTTATGACGTTTGCTTGGTTTTTACATTCAAAAACATCAAAATCTGTAAGTAATAGGATATTTTCTACTCTGGTTTTTGAGACCGGCTCGGAAAACGCTCTGTTTTTATGGGCGTGACGCATTGAAGACATGGAAGTAAACGCCCACTGCTATGATTCAATAATAGTTTTGCATAGTAAACTAACTTTCTGTGTGTCTGTTTGACAAGCTACGTCCTTCATAGTTGGAGCCTTCTGTGACTTTGGTTAGACACGTACACCTAATCAGGGGACATATTAGTGCTGGGCGGTATACCGGTTCATACCGAATACCGGTGTTTATTTTTGTTATGATATGAATTTCAAA
>JADLZN010009922.1:0-97965 GCA_018155175.1 Sinocyclocheilus anophthalmus
TTTATATTTACATTTACTTATTTTGCAGACGCTTTTTTTCCAAAGCGACTTACAATTGGGGGATATATAAAGTGATTCTTCTTAAAGAGGCAAACATACACAGGAAGTGCTTGTAATACCAACATTTTAGACATTGTTCAAATAAGTACAATCTAGAAAGGGAAGGAATAAATAAAGAGAAAATGAAGTCAGACCTCACTTTTTTCTGATATTTAGGTCACACTGTGTGATTCAGAGCAGGTAGCAACAGATATTTGCAGATGCATTTTGCTCAAACATTCCTGCCCCAATCCAGAAAGAATTTAGAAAGAGTTATAGCCTAATATTATTCAGAAATCTTATTAAAACAAACTAAACGTTTAAGCATAAAACACTTCACGGCAGTAGCTTTTGCTAACACAATACACTTCCTCACTTGTACAGTTGGTGTAAAACCCAGAGAACTGCCTCATTATCTCGAACCTTTGGCAGTCTAGCAGTAATTGAAACAGCTGTTTTAGTGGATGTCATGAGTAATGTTGACTGTAATCTAATCACACAATAACTTCTCAATAAACTGAGGTCTCATGTTGACATTGTCTCTGTGTGCCTCAGGGGTTTATTACTGCACGAACAGGAAGGAAGGAAAGAGAATGCAAGCTCAAGTGCAGAGGGTGGATAGAGGTAGCGGGGCTTTCCAGCGCAGAGGGCAGAACAAGAGTAACAGAGGGGGTAAAGAGTGGGTGACGTAAAAAGATACAGAAAGGAAAGAAAAAAAATGATTCCCCTACCTGCAGCGGATGAACTGAGACACCCCACAAAAAGACAAAGCAAGCAAGCGTGACAGACAAACAGAAAGAAAGAAAAGAGAAGAAGACAACTGACGCAGTAGCTCGGGTCAGCATGACCGAATAATCATCAATTCCTTGGTAACTTGCGTGAACGGATCAAGACATCACTTCCATAATTGGTGTTAAGGGGTGTACAAGTCAACAGACTTCATATGACTGCACAAAACTGTTCACACTGAAAGTACCGAATCGAGAAAACACTGAACGTAGCCAAGATGGGAGATGTGAAATGCAGCACATGTCCAAAAGGTGGGATTTCTATACTTTACTCCTCATGAAACATAATACACAAGCTGGCAGCACTCCAAGTTTTTGTCTTCTGTTCGGTCCACGTGCCCCTCAAGACTTATTGCAGTGACAGGACAAAGCTAAAGCAAACAGGGTCCTCAAGAAAGCACAGACTTCTTAGGAATTTCGTCTGTTTTCTTTTCCTGTCTTATATTTTTTTCATAAAGAAACCCGCTGTTCTTTAAAATTCATTCATCTGAAACCTATGAAGTTTTTAAAAAATAATCAACTTTTTGTACATACAAATATTAATTCTATCACAAAGGCTTCTTCAGTAAGTTTGATATGGTTTAAAATACATAACTGACTCTGTAGGGGCACCTGCTAAACTTTACTAAACTTTGCCATGTAACTCATCCTGAATACCTCAAATAAGTGAAAGGTTTGTGTTATTACTTTTTGTTTTTTATTATACTTTTCTAAAAATTACATAGACTTACAATGAAGGAAACTGCCATATTTAAAAAAAAAAAAAAAATATATATATAGATATATATCTATATCTACTATAGTATATATATATATAATATATATATATATATAAATATATATTTTACTGAAATATATCATGGCAAAATATGGGGGAAATGCGTAAAAGTAAGATTAAAAATGAAAATTTAAATCTATTATTTTAAATAGATTTAAAATCTATATCAGCAGAATATTTTTGCAGTTTTTAAAAATAGATTTGGGAAATATATGAAACATTACTAATTTTATGATTTTTATCATTGGCAGAAAATTTATTACATCACCTTTATACACACTATAAATCATGTTCCAAATAATGAGACAATGCCAGTAACTAAACCAAAAATCTATTCTTGTAAATATTAAACAAATCATATAAATAAAATAATATATAAATAAAGACAAAATTACACTTAACTCTATATACAGTACATTTTTGCAATTTTTGGTATATTTGTGAAATATAAGAATATAAACATTTTATTATTGTATAATTTACATAAAAAAAAAATAATAATCAAAGTATTAGAACAAAACTATATAAAAATTAAATAAAACAAATATATAATTCTTGTAATTAGATAAATTATCGCAAATATTATTTTTTTTAAATGTATATAAAGCATATTTTTGGTCATTTTTGTATACTTAGAATATATAAATATGCAAATATTCTATAATAATATAATCTTATCATATAATACCCCATTTATTTCTTTGGGGTCCTATAATATATTTTATGTAAATTTTTTGCCATATGGGAATGGGTGAAAACAAATCCACAAATAGCAACCACTCTAGAAGTGCCATAGCAATCACCTAGAACACCCTAGAAACCAAACAACCACTCAGCACACCCTAGCAACCACATAGCGACACTCTAGCAACCACTCAGGGCACCTTAGCAACCGCAGAGCAAGCACCTACAACACTGTATCACTGCACGGGCAAACACCACTCAAATTTCCCGCAGAAAATGTCACAATCGTTTCTATTTAAATCGTCGCATTAACTCATTGAATGGATTTACTTCTCAAAGTGGCATAACCCCCAGATCTTCACGCAGGTATATAAACGAGCGAGTGGGGGAGAGACGTGTGAATATTTTACAGTGAGCCGTCACTTCCAGTGGTCCTCAGTGGAGTGGGTGGTTCAGCGAGGCACGCCGTTAATTGTGGAGGTGTTTTATCCATCAGTGTGAATTATTCAAGGGGATCGTTAATAGCTTTCCCAGATCCAGGAGGCTTCAGGAAGGAAGACAAAGCCTGCAGTAGAGAGCCATCATTACCTCGCCTCTGATCAGAGGCTGCCTCAGCCTTCTTCTGTCTCCTGGGCCTCCCGTGTCGCCGCTGAAACCAGGAAACTAACAAACTGCCAACCAGGAAGTCGTAAATCCAGACTGAAGGTAAGACAGCTGGCAAGTTAAAACCTGCATAGGCTTTTAACAGGAAGAGCCGGGTTAGTTATGATTAGCCGTGTCTGCCTCGCTCATCATGTTCCCGTCGAGATGTTTATCAGAATTCACTCAAATTTCACCATTGTTTGGACACTGTGAAATTTACTGTTTTAAAACCTAGTAAGTCACCTACGTTGTGTGCATTCTAAGGTGTCAGGCGCTTCTGTCTAACCAAAATAGGATTTCTTAGTCAAGTTTTAATTAAACGACAGCAATCCCACAATGCACTGCAAGCACAATTCATTTAAGATGGCATAAAAAGTCATTAAAAAAATTGTCAACTAAATAATTAACTACAGTACACTGCAAATAAAAGAAATTGCTAGATAAATTGGCTGAAACTATTTAGTTATAGCACGTCATAATCCAGTAATCTAAATTTCTTAAAATGCAATGACGTGCAATCTATCTATCTATGGATCATCTATCTATCATCTATTATCTATCGGCTGTCTGTCTGTCTGTCTGTCTTTCTGTCTGTCTGTCTGTCTGTCTGTCTATCTATCTATCTCTCTATCTATCTATCTATCTATCTATCATCCTGTCTGTCTGTCTGTCTATCATCTATCTTTCTATCTATCTTTCTTTCTGTCTGTCTGTCTTTCTGTTTGTCTGTCTATCTATCTATCTTTCTCTGTCTGTCTATCTATCTATCTATCTATGTATGTAGTGTATTTATGTATGGTATGGGTCGTTGGTCGGTCGGGTCGTTCGATCGGTCGTCGGCCTTCTGTCCCGTGTCTTCTGTCTGTCTTTCTGTCTGTCTGTCTACTATCATCTATATCTATCTATGTATGTATCTGTCTGGTCTTTCTGTCTGTCTATCTACTATCCATCCATGTATCGCATGGTATTTATGTATGTATGTATGTATGTATGTACTGTCTGTCTGTCTTTCTGTTCTGTCTGTCTGTCTGGCTGTCTGTCTATCTATCTATCTATCTACAGTGGGTACGGAAAGTATTCAGACCCCCTTAATTTTTTCCCTCTTTGTTATATTGCAGCCATTTGCTAAATCATTTAAGTTAATTTTTTTTTCCCTCATTAATGTACACAAAGCACCCCATATTAACAGAAATACACAGAATTGTTGACATTTTGCAGATTTATTAAAAAGAAAAACTGAAATATCACAATGGTCCTAAGTATTCAGACCCTTTGCTCAGTATTTAGTAGAAGCACCCTTGTGATCTAATACAGCCATGAGTCTTTTTGGGAAAGATGCAAGTTTTTCACACCTGGATTTGGGGTTCCTCTGCCATTCCTCCTTGCAGTTCCTCTCCAGTTCTGTCAGGTTGGATGTTAAACGTTGGTGGACAGCCATTTTTAGAGATGCTCAATTGGGTTTAAGTCATGGCTCTGGCTGGGCCATTCAAGAACACTCACAGAGTTGTTGTGAAGCCACTCCTTCGTTTTTTTTAGCTGTGTGCTTAGGGTCATTTTCTTGTTTGGAAGGTAAACCTTCGTCCCAGTCTGAGGTCCTGAGCACTCTGGAGAAGTTTTTCGTCCAGGATATCCCTGTGCTTGAACGCATTCATTTTTCCCTCGATTGCAAGCAGTCGTCCTGTCACTGCAGCTGAAAAACACCCCCACAGCATGATGCTGCCACCACCATGCTTCACTGTTGGGATTGTATTGGACAGGTGATGAGCAGTGCCCTTTTTTTCTCCACACATACCGCTTAGAATTAGGCCAAAAAGTTCTATCTTGGTCATCAGACCAGAGAATCTTATTTCTCACCATCCATCTTGGAGTCCTTCAGGTGTTTTTTAGCAAACTCCACTCTGGATGGTTTATGTTTATGGCCACTCTGCCATAAAGCCCCGACTGGTGAGCTGCAGTGATGGTTGACTTTCTACAAATTTCTCCCATCTCCCGACTGCATCTCTGGAGCTCAACCACAGTGATCTTTGGGTTCTTCTTTACCTCTCTCACCAATGCTCTTCTCCCGATAGATCAGTTTGGCCGGACGGCCAGCTCTAGGAGGGTTCTGGTCATCCCAAACGTCTTCCATTTAAAGATTATGGAGGCCACTGTGCTCTTAGTAACCTTAAGTGCAGCAGAATTTTTTTTTGTAAGCTTGGCCAGATCTGTGCCTTGCCACAATTTCTGTCTCTGAGCTCTTCAGGCAGTTCCTTTGACCTCAAGATTCTCATTTGCTCTGACATGCACTGTGAGCTGTAAGGTCTTATATGACAGGTGTGGGCTTTTCCTAATCAAGTCCACTCATATCGAATCAACACACAGCTGGACTCAAATGAGGTGTAGAACCATCTCAAGGATGATCATAAGAAATGGACAGCACCTGAGTTAAATTTATGAGTGTCACAGCAAAGGGTCTGATTACTTAGGACCATGTGATATTTCAGTCTTTTCTTTTTTAATAAATCTGCAAAAATGTCAACAATTCTGTTTTTTTTCTGTCAATATGGGGTGCTTTGTGTACATTAATGAGGAAAAAAAATTTTTTTTTATTAATTTTAGCAAAGGTTGCAACAAAAATTTTTTTTAATAACAAAGAGTGAAAATTTAAGGTGGTCTGAATACTTTCGTCCCCGGTTTATATCACACCAATTGGCAAATATATAATGAACATCAAATAAACAAAAACTAAAAAAAATTATAGATCTATTAAGTGTAACACATATATCAACCATTACAACTTGTTTTTATTCAATAATTTTTAATACTATTTATGTTTTATTATATTTTATATTAAACTTTTATTTCTTTTTATTACAAATTACTGTTTATTAACAGCCTCCAGAGCATTGCCATCTGTAATGGTGATGATCTGCAATATGTATTGTGTAATTTAATCTTTTTGTATTTCTACTACTGTATGTACGTGGACAGCAAGGCAGCTTGCTAGGTTTTGAAATGGAATTGATGAACCAGAAAAATTACATTCATCTAAGCTGCCTAGTAAGTTTGCATTATGTAAAGTGTATTATATAACACCATAAAGTTTGTTTTTGCAAGTTTTGATGATTTAAAACTTGTCATTTTCTTGTAAATGTGTATAAAATAGACTAAATTGACTGAATATGTATTATGGAACATACTCTAAAAATAAAGATTCTTGATTGCAACTTCAGCATATACAAATAATATTTTATGATCAATAATTGCTTCTCACATCTCTTTATTACCCGGCACGCCAGCTAAAGCTGAAGCGATTGCAACACTCAAGGACCGCATGTACCACAGAGTTCACAGCGAAACACAAACATTTAAATCTGACGTGATAAACAGAAGTCCTTCATAATGGTTTTACTGTACTCACTGTGTCCTCCCACGACTAAAAGCTTTCAGCAGGAGACCAGATTCACCGCAGCCTGCCAAAAATCCTGCTCTTGATTTTATCATTTTACTCTTACAAAGTTTTCAGACTTGGACATCTGAAGCCAAGCATTTTCAGAAGAGGTTTCAAAATTCAAGAGATCTCATCGAATGAGGATCATTCATAGGTGAGCGACCCTGAAAACAACAGCTGTCACAATAGTCGTTTAATTAAAGGCCTTTATGTGAATTGCAATAAATTACTTTTTTGAAAGAAAATAATGCTTTTATTCATCAAGGATGCATTAAATTGTACAAAAGCATCAGTAAGAGTTTTATTATGTTACAAAAGTTTTTATACTCACATAATGCTGTTCTGTGGAATTTCTATTCTTAACCATACAGGGGACACATAGCATCATGGTTTCCACCAGAGTAATAATCATGGTTTCCATCAGAATAATTGCAGCAAATCAGCATATTAGAATGATTTCTGACAGATAATGTGATAGTTTACATTTGGAATAAATTAATATAGAAAACATATTAAATTGTAATAATATTTCATATGACTATTTTTACTTCTTGGTTGTCTTTTATTTGTACTGTATTTTAGATACTGGTATATATATATATATATATATAGATATATATGGTGGGTGTGTGTGTTTTTTACTTTTTAGTATATACAAATAGGTGCACCTTATATATAATAAAAAAACAAATTTATTATAGATTTATATTTTCATAAAAAATGATAATATAATATATATAGCTATATAGTATATTTGTATTATATTTTTTAAGGAATACATAATGCTTATAAAATGACAGCATGTAGGTTTGGAAGAACATGAGCGTGATTTAATCATTACAAAATTATAATTTTTGACTGAAATCTTCCTGTAAATTCAGGACTATCATTCTTATAAATCCATAATTTATCTTCTCAGTTATCCCATTCATCAAAATTATATTTGATACTGCACACTAAAGTCCATCAGCCTGTTACACTTCAGCCTAATTTGTAACCTTCATTGCACTTGGCACAAAGGTCCATCAAACATCCACAAACCTCCGCGATCAATCAAAGCACGAGTGGACCACACTCGCTAAAATGGGTCAACCATTTCTCCCTGGAGTTTCTTAACATATGCTCCACGCTACAGTTTCATATCCATCTTAACCATGAGAAGTGCTTTCAAAGCGTGATCTATGAGACGAGGGAACAAAAGCTCTTCGACAATGACAAGCCCCAAGTGCATGAGCCAGTCCCCCTCTTTTCAAGTAATTCCAGCCATGGCTATTCAGGGCTCGCCCTGTGGCAAGAGAGCACTCTAGTCTCCAGAAATAGCCATAGCTCATCTTTCACAAGGACTCAGGTTGTCTTTTCGGGATTCAGGGGGGTGGAGGGGGTGTTGCTCATTTGAATTTCTGTCCCTTTGATGAGCTGAACGATTATGACGTGGAGTTAATATTGAAGTTTTGAGAATGGCGAATGTTGTACCCCTGCAGGGCCTCCGGCATGCATAAGGAACACGAAACGTGTCACCCGACATCTTATCACGCGAGTCGGCCTGTCAGGAATGGCCAGCATTTGCACTTTAGCATTTCCCGCCGCTGTCTCAGACAAAGAGATTATCAACTTTGCCGCAACTTTCACCAAAACCTTCTTACAAATGCAAGTTTTGATTAGCTATTAATGACTGTAAATGATTTGGTGTTCCCTGTGAAAAATGATTGCTTGTAAATCTCTCATTATGCTAAATTATCACAAAATCTTGGATTCAATCTTTTTGCCAACTTGTTTTCTTTCAATTAACACAGATTTTGTATTTCATTTTGGAACTGATTGATGGTAAGCCTCACTGATCTGAGCTTATGCATCCCAGTTTTGGGGTGAAAAAAAGGATTGTTTGTGGGTAATTTTGACAATGTTCACTCAGAAACTGAAGTACATTATCATTTGCGCTTCAGCATTTCTTGCCGCTCTCTCAGACAACGATATTATGAAATTTGCCGCAACTTTTGGTGAAAAACGATTGCTTGTAAATCAGTCATTTTACTATATCACCAAATCTTGGATTCATTTATTTTTATTTTTTGGTCAACTGGAATTTATTGGTTTTAGGCAGGGCCAGAATTAAACCTTTCTATATTAAGGGGCAATATATTTTTTTGTTATTTCAATTTAAATATTTCAATTTAACCAGTTATTTCAATCAATCACAATACTAGACTGCTACTGTACCAATCCATTTTTTTCAGCATAAAAAAAGCCATCTTTACACTGCAAAGTTGGAACAGAAGCTCAGATGGCATTTATGTTATTTACACGGACTGTTTAAAGCTGCTCATGTACACCTATTTACACAAAAACGGCCTATAAAAAAACAGAAATTCATTAGAAGGTGAAGGTGCAATATCATAACAAAATCATTATTGCTGGTCATTGCTCATTCTAATAATGAATATTAATATCGATTTATAGAACGTTTTTTGTGTGTGTGGGGAAAGCATATAATCTGGATACAGACAAAACAAGCTAAGAAGTGTTTAGCAATTTGTTTAGTGCTTTTTGCAGATTAGAAAATCAAGACTGGTTATTTCAGTAGCATGAAAAACAAAACTGTTAGTAAAACTGAGAATATATAACAATGAAGCGGTCCATGACTTCAGTCTAATGCAAGTTATGCACTTTTGCAAAATCTCCCGTTATAATCACTGAATCAGTATGCAATGCAAAATTAATCTCTTACTTACATCTTTTCTGCACTTCGTTCTTTATGCTGATGAGAGAATTCGCAACCGAATATTCAGAATTCTATCAGTGAAAATCACGAACTGAAAAACGCCGGTGTTCTCCGTGGTGACAAATCAAAAACGCCTCTGATTGGACATTGCATTCATAAACTCAACAGAAACGTGTGTGATTGGTTATAATGCTCAACGCTGCAAAACATGCATATAAAGAAATCTTACGCAACATGGAGCAAATCTACGCTAAATGTAAAGCCACAATCGACACTTTTCATTCATTTCGCATTTAACTTTATTGGTGACGTCCGTAATATATCTCAATTAAATGTGTGAGGCAATTTTGCCTCCTTATTTTGAATTTGGGGGAATTTTTGTTCAGTTTGTTGCCATTTTGCCCCAAGCCCTATTAAAGGCTTAGTTCGCCCCAAAATGAAAATTATGTCATTAATTACTCACCCTCATGTCGTTCCAAACACGTAAGACCTTCGTTCATCTTCGGAACACAATGCAAGATATTTTTGATGAAATCTGAGAGAAATCTTTCTGACCCTGCATAGACAACAACACAACTGTAATGTTCCCAGGTCCAGAAACATAGCAAGGATAAAACAGTCCATGTGACATCAGTGGCTCAACTTCAGTTTTGCGACGCTACATGCGCAAAGAAAACAAAAATAACGACTTTATTCAATGATTCTTCTCCCCCGAGTTACGGTCTTCCGCTATTTTGGAGAGTATCACAATGCATACGCCCTGCTTGACAAACCCTATAGCATAAACAACGCGATTTACAATTCTTAGGAGTTCTCTCCAAAATGTGCAACGAACGTAACTGCGGGAGAATATGTGTTAAATAAATTCTTTTTGTTTTCTTTGCGCACAAAAAGTATTCTCGTAGCTTCGCAAAATTGAAGTTGAGCCACTGATGTCACATGGACTGTTTTACCTTGCTATGTTTTTGGGTCTGGGAACATTACAGTTATGTTGCTGTGTATAGAAGGGTCAGAGATCTCTCAGATTCCATCAAAAAATATATTAATTTGCGTTCCGAAGATGAACGAAGGTCTTACGGGTTTGGAACTACATGAGGGTGAGTAATTATGACAGAATTTTCATTTTGGGTGAACTACCTTTAATTTCCAACTCTGTTTCTAGCTTCATGATATGAGTTGATGCACCTCAATTTTTAAGTGAAAAAGCATAATTTGTGGATATTTCTGCCATTGTTCACTCAAAACCTGAGGTGCATAAACATCTACACTTTAGCATTTCCTGCAACTGTCTCAGACAAGGCAATTATGAACTTTTCCACAACTTTTACCAAAGCCTTCATATAAATGCACATTTTGATCAGCTGCTAATGATTCTAAATGCATCGCGTGGAAGTTGTTAATAAACAGCAGCAGTGGCAAATGGCCGTCCCTTCTTCAGCTGAAAAGCGACAGCACTGATTTAGCAGTTGCTGTCGGTGACCACCTTAACAGATTGCAGAGGGGATTTTGAGAGGGTCTGTGTGCTCTTGGCAGCATCCTCGCCTTAATGTTACCCACAAATCACTGCGGCTTCTTGTGCATGCCTGTCCTGGACAACCTGGGGCCGATAAATCTGAGCAAATTAACCATGACCTCAAATCCTGCATAATGAAATCCCAGTTTTAGAGCCATTTTAATGCATTCTCTCAGCATCTTCAGATTTTCAATTACTGATCACTTGCGTATTTATTTCCCAAATCTATTTAACAGCTATGTCAACATTCTTTGTCTTGTAATACATTTTTACTGTTTATTTAACCCGCTTGTGCTGTGCTGAAAATCCTTTACCTAATTTGGTGTTCTCGGTCAAGAAATTGCTTGTAAATCTCTCATTATGCTATATTATCAACAAATCTAGGATTCAATCTTTTTGTCAACTTGTTTTCTTTCATTTAGCACAGGTTTTGCATTTCTATTCAAAGATTGATATCGACATGAGAGCCTATGCACCTCAGTTTTTGTTGAGAAGAAATAAAAAGCATTATGTTGTGTGGATCATTTTGGCATGGATTCACACATCAAAAACTTGCATGGCATCAAAAACTAGTCACATAGAAATATTCTTAGATTGTTTCTGAAGAATCATCAGTGAAGACTGGAGTAATGATGCTGAAAATTCAACTTTGCACCACAGGAAT
Source organism: Sinocyclocheilus anophthalmus (assembly GCA_018155175.1). NCBI lineage: Eukaryota > Metazoa > Chordata > Actinopteri > Cypriniformes > Cyprinidae > Sinocyclocheilus > Sinocyclocheilus anophthalmus. The sequence goes on from JADLZN010009922.1 coordinate 11,258, forward strand.
AAATTACATTTTAACATATTCAAATAGAAATTAATTCTATTGACCTAAAAACCACAAACACATCACCTGATTCTATGTTCAGTTTGGGCTATGATTTTGACCGCCGATGGAGATCAGCTCTCCGTCAGAATCCTGATAGACTTGTTTTGCTTCATTTGAAAGATTTTTTTTTTCCACGCAAGGGCTGCCCAAGAGACCTCAACCAACGAACTCAATGACCCATAATAGATGCCATTTGCGTGGCCTCCCGTCTAATTGTTCTCCAATGGATATGATAAAATTAGCAGCCTGCACTGATTGCCTGCTTGCCATTTTCAAATGAATAGGAAGATCATTTTGTGTGGCAGAGCCTGTACATCATATATGCCATCCCAGTCTGACTTCTATCTCGTTTAAAAATAAAACGCACCTGAAACACTCTGATTTTCCATCATGAGAAGGCGGCATTTTTATAAATTGCTGATAAAAGCGTGGCAGTCGTCTCTTTCTGACATATTTGTTCTTTAACAACAAATCACAGGCTCCTGAAGCCTGGCACCTGAATATGGAACAATGGGGAGATGAGGTTGAGATTGTCTTCATTAGACGCATTAATATTCATGGAAAGCAGAAAATCTGACACTAGAGAAGACTTGGTAACCTTTTCTCATATTAGATTTTTTTTCCCTTCCTATTCCTTAACACAATTAAAGTCCGGCAATGACTTAATTAATGCCGCTTTCTGTCAGGCGCTTTAAAGAACTGTCAATTTGGCCCTGGTCCGCCTGTCAGAGAGACAGAAAGACAGTCATCCGACTCTGCCGCGAGACAGCCGGAATCACAGTGCTGGAGAAAGTCAAATTCCCAGACACCTTGCCAAATTGATTCTTTTAAGGGTTTTCTCGCAGATTATCCTTTTTATCCTCTCTCTCTCCTCTGTCAGCGATTTGTAGGATGAATCTAAATCCTGTGTAGATTTTCTGATGTTTTTCTTTGCGCCTATATAAATGTCTGTCTCGGGCTGCTATTCGCTTCCTTTGTTTTCCTTGGAATCTGGGCCGAAGGGTCATCTTTCCGAACCCTCAGCTGCCAAAGTCTTATTTTGGCACATCCACCTGTTTTCCCCCCCCGAAACAATCCCCCTGTTTATTGTCCCACCTTTTTTTATTTTGATCTGTCTCAAAAACACACTACAAATGAAATCAAGTTGTGTGTGGTAATGGTTTGTGGGTTGGTGGTACTGATGGCATACACAGACAAAAAGGCTTTTTCAATATGTTTTAAATCCGTTTCTTTTGTAAAATAAATGTGTCAACAAAAAATGATTGCAGATTTGGATTCTGCATTTAATTCGACATAAACAACATTAGATAATATCAATTAAAATTTCTGAACTAGTTTTTTATAATTTAAATATCACACACACACAGCACCTATACATGTACATATATCTATATATATTATATATAAAGAAAAAAAATGCATCATCATACTAACATTACATTTAACCCTTTAACTGTCACTCACATTTTTGAAAATAGACGTGAAAACTTAACACGTTCTTAATTCATGAACGAAAACATTTTGTAACATGATATTGATGTACGATTTTCATGGTAATGCAATGTTTGATTTTATAATGGGTTTCAAAGGATGAATTTTGAGATTTCAAGTTTTCAATTGATATATAATTTCTGATGATTTCTGATGATTTCTAAAGTGTGATTGAGAAAAAGGCAACGAAGAAGACTTGGACAAAGGACAGAACTCCTGTTATGATGTGTATGTTTTGAGGTGCACTCTTGTCATGAAATTAATCTGTTACTGTTCCTACATCATTTTTAACAACAACCTTGGTAACATAATCTAGTTAGAGTCCTTGACCTTCTAACGATATATATGGTTGCATGATTAGATAGGATTAATTTTAAATTTTAGTGAAGTAACTAGTCTCCCACAGAGGGGACGGGTGACAGTAAGGGTTAAACTGCAATTATAACAGATTCCTCTGTCATCATTTGATAATCATTTATCAATTTATCTTTCAAACCAAACACAAATAAAAATAATACTACTAAATATAATATTTTTAATTATTTAAACTGTAACTTTAATTATTAAATATTACAGTAAATAAACTGTTTATAAAATGTATTTTGTTTATCATTTATAACAATTTAAAGTGCCCCTATTATGGGTAATGAAAGGTTCATATTTTGGTTTTGGGAGTCCCCAACAACAGGTTGACACGCATGCAAGGTCAAAAAAACACTTTCATTGTCTTATAATATGCATTTTTTTTACCTTATTTGCTCAACGACTCCGAAACGATTAGTTTAACGATTCATTTTTCCAGCCCCTCCTTTGCATGACGCTAATCTGCGGTGATCGGTATGGGTGTGAGAAGTGTAAAATTCGAAACTTATGTCTGAGTTGTTCATTTCCAATACTAATCAGCGCGTGGGGTAGCGTGGTGTCCACTCTTGAGCGTGCGGGCAGGGAGTGCTGGGGGTGGGGCTAAAATTAGCTAATTGTGTAGCGTCTCGGTCCAGAGGAGGGAATCGTGTGCTACATTGTGTGTAATACAAAATTTAGTACTGCTCCAGAAGCGGCACCTAGTGGCAAAGAATGAGGGTGCGTCCGAAATCGCATACTGCTTAGTACGTACTACGTTTGAATTTGAACGTACTACTCGACCGTTAAAAAAGTACGTTCTATATAGTATGAATATGGGTAGTATAAATGTAATTTGGACATACTACATCCACCATGTTGATGGTGTCACGTACTGCTCTCCACACCAGCACCGAGCAAATTTAAAGAGCCCTCCCCTACTGCGAACATCCCCCGCCCCCAAAAAAAAATGTTTCACGTAATTCTTACCACTTTCATCGGCGATTAAACATCTTTGTACAGCCGATTCACGAAATCATCTCATCGACTTACAATGTTTAAACTTTCAATAAGTCAGCCGTTCACTTAGATCATGTTAAACAAGTGCAATTTAACCACAGTAAACAACGTTTTTCGCTGAGGTACTTACACTTGAAAGAGCCGCGTCACCGCCTTCCACCATTTTCGAATATGACGCCTCTTCTCCCGTGGCCTCATGGGATAGTAAAGTGTCCATCATATGCATGCTACGGAATTCGGCGGAAGTAGTAGTCCCGTGTACTTTCCGCCTACTGTTTTTCGAATACTATGAATTCGGACATACTACTCGCCTCGGCATACTGTTTTCCGCCTACTATATAGTATGGAAGTATGCTATTTCGGACACAGCTTGAATGTTTTCCCAGTTTTTCGCGCTGCCATAAGTGGGCGGGCAATATGCTAATGTTTCATGTTGACGTCAACATGAAACAGCTTGGTATTCGTTTTAAAAACTACTCGTTTCAATGATTCAGTCGACTCTTTCTTTTGAGAGACAACTTTATACACGGTGCACTTTCAGATTTAAAACTTTGCAGGATTTTTTCATTCACTTAGAGCTGTGTTGCACACTGGGCATGAAAGGTATTTTTCAAAAATCCATAATAGGGGCACTTTAATAGGTGTAATTTGGCATGAATAATAATATAATAATAATAATAATAATTTATAATAATAATAATAATAAATATTATTTTCGTTTTGAATCATTTAAATTGTATTCAAATATTGCATTTTTAATTATATAATTATTAAATACAGTAAATAAACTGATTAAAAATTGTTTTGATTATAATTTACAATAATTGAATAGCTTTAGTTGACAATTTATACTAATTCATAATACCTTTATTTATAATACTGTATAATATGTAATATTTAACCATCTATTATATCATACATATAATATACTGTATAACGTAATATATGACATACAATACACAAACATAAAATATAACAGATATACATACCAATATCACATTTAGTATCACCATTGTTTAGTGAAGTCAAACAAATGATGTTTGTGAGAAAGAATCAGACAGACAAATAGATTAAATTGTACAGTATATTTTAAAAAATCAACTAGATCATATTATTCTATGAGGATGTATCAATAATTTAAGATAGATCCGCCCATCATGTGCATGTACATTCACTCAACGAAATGACTTTGTGCTATTCTTTCTTTTCATGTGTACCTCAATCATTACTCTTGACAGCGTCTTTGAACAAGAGCCAGCGTGAAATTAAAATGAAGTTAAAGCGTTTAAACTCCAAACGACAGGCGAGATTGTGAGACGGTGAGAATGAAAACATCACAGACTTACACACCCATTTTTCCCGGAGAGCTGCCCTGTCGTGACGCCGAGCTGCAAGCTGTCCTAACAAGATGACAGCTGAAATGGCTTCTGCTAATGACTGATTTTTCTCTAGAATGCGTTTTGATCAAAAATAACTTGGGCTCGTCGAGTGGCACCGGCCAGAATTGTTGTAATGGCTGCAGAGACGTGGAGAGCTACTCCAGAACAAGAACTCATAGATGTGATGGCAGCGTGGCAACAAACTTTTGATGATTTCCAGACATGCTAGGTATTTATGCGACAATGAGACCAGTGCTTGCAGTTAGTGGGACTTGCAATGCAGCATCACTAGTGCTATTACTCACACTTAAGCTTTGAGATCTGAACAAACCACTAACTCCAAGTATTAAACCATGTCTAGCAACCACCTAGGTCACCCTAGCAACCACACAGATCCACACTGAAACTCTCATAATATCAAATGCATGTTCACCTCAAGTTCTCATTATCATAATGGATTCAGAAACTTTGCTTTTGAATGTTTATGTACTTCTTATTACTCTTGGCAATCCTCATTTGATTTTCTGTGCCTGCTTTATTAGATTTACTGTAATACAGTCATTTTTAATGTAAATAATCACTACCATTCAGAAATAACTGCAATTTCAATAATATATCAATAGAATTATAAAGTATTTTCATCATTTTATATATTTGCTCGAAACATAACATATACAGAAACACAAAATATTTCATGTAAGTGTATGTACCTGAATAAAATCTAAATATGAAATAAAATACATTGAATAAATACATTGTTTTTGTTTTCCTGCAATATTATAAATTAATATATATTAGGAATGAATGATCGTGAGAAAAAATAAAAATACTAAAATATAAATATTCAACTTTTTTCCTGAAGAAATTATGATATATATTTTCAACTTATGTTCATATAGAAAAATAGGAAAAAGAGATTAATAAATACTTTTTATCTTGTTCAGAAATTATAAATTATTAAAAGTCAATACCTGACCAAAATCTAATAGAACTATACAACATTAAATGTTTCCTGAAAATATTATATAATATAATATACAGGAATATCTTAAAATATAACATATAAAATTATATTCAAAATTGATTTTATAAATTATGTATATAATTTAAATAATATTTGAGAAATCAGTAATAACAAATAATGATAATATAATAATAATATAATAAATAATATAAGTGTATTTAACATTATTATAAAAATAATAATAATACTCATACATTTAAGTAATAGTGTTATATATTATTATTATATATATATATATATAGTATATATATATATACTGTATACTGTATATATATATATATGTGTGTGTGGTTTATATATACTGTATGTATATATATATATATATATATCTATATATATATATATATAAAGTCATCTAAAAAATACACAGTAAACACACACATATAATATGAAAACAAACTTTTATTTTGGATGTGATTAATCGCTTTTACAGATTTTTCAGTGTGTGTGTGTTTGTGTGTGTGTGTGTGTGTGTGTGTTGTGTGTGTGTGTGTGTGTGACAAAATAAAATCATCTAAAATATCAATTTGAAATCTGACTATATACATACACAAATATTAAACATTAAATGTTTCCTGAAAAAAAACATTTTAATTTATATTTGTCAAATAAGTAATGTAAATATTTCATTAAAGTGAATATCTGAAATATCTTTAATATAATACTAAATTGTCTAAAAATACATATAAATTGCCATTTTAAAAAATGTAAAAATTTTGTAATGAAAATAACGTCAGTCCATTTTATTACATAATTTCTCATTCATTCCTTTGTTTTTTCATTTAAACCTGTCCTGAACATGATACAGACAGGTTTCGTCTAAAACGAATAAAGCCTTTAGGTGGTATTTACAGTCAAATGAAAGCATTTTCTCTCTGCTAGCGTAACGTTTGCAACACAACGGCAGAGCTGCGGACTGAATCGGAGTGCTCTGTCACATCTATCATATAATGTGTGAAGTCAGTGACTTAAAGCATCCCCTGTGTATTAATGAGCCAGTATCCCCCCGCATGTCAGCCGGCCAGCATGGAGGAACAAGATTGAAACAACCAAAGCACTGCTCTTGCCACTGAATACAAAACAACAGAGGCCTCTCACAGTAATCACGTCCTCATATGAAAAGAGCAGACTAATTGGAATTATACTAGTACAGAGAGTGAGCTCATTAAAACCTGGAGCACCACCTCATGATAAACAGTCACTTTAAGGGGCCGGCACTAAAGGATCTATTTCTCACTTCTCAATGAACACATCTTCCGTCTAAGCTCTCTCATTGGTGCGTTTGGGAGCGGAGGCCTCTTAATTGCCATCGGAAATTACAATAAGCTTATTGCTATGCCCAAATCAGTGGGGAAAATTAGAAATGTTGCTTTAAAGGAGCCATATTCTGAAGCATTTTCCACCCTCTCTGACCCTTACAAATACAGTAACAGCTCAATCAACTCTTATATATTCACACTCATGTTGTTTTTATGTAGAACATAAAAGGTGATATTGTGCAGAATGTTTGAGCTGCTCTTTTCCAATACCGCAGACTACAAAAAATGGGTTTCTTCCTCAGTATTTTTCTCTTGTTTTCCAGTCCAAATATCTAAACATTTTTAAATGAAGATACAAGCGAAATGATATTAAGATAACAAGTCTTGTTTTCTGAAAAAAAATATAAAAATTTAGCAACTTCATGCTTAAAACAAGAAAAAATATGTGCCAATGGGGTAAGAAAAATAATTTTAATTTCTTTCATTATTAAATTTTTATTAATAAAGGTATTTATTTATTTATTGGAAAACAAATTATTTTTCTTACCCATTGGCAGACAAGTTCTTATTTTAAAGAATTTAGTTACTTTTTTTAATCAGTGTTTCTGGTAAATTTTTCTGGCAAGTGTTTTCTGACAAAAAATGAACAGATTGAGTGATTATAGCTTTAAACCAGAATAATATGGTGCCAATTGTGTAATAAAAATTAAACTTTAAATTAACATTATATTCCTTTTTTTATTAACAAATTTATGTATTTATTTAATTTAAAGGAAATACTTATTTTTATTACCCCTTGCGAATGTTTTTCCTTGTTTTAAGAAGTCGCTTAATTTTTTTTTTTTTTTGGCTTTTGTTAACTTTCTAATAATGTTTCTGAAAAATTTCTAAAACAAGGTGACTTATGCTTAAACAAGAAATATAACAATTATAATAAAACGGGGTAAGAAAAATAAACTTAAATGATTTTAGTTAATAAATATATTTATAGATATTTATTTTACAGGGAACAAGTTTATTTTCTTACACCAGTGGCAGACATTTTTTTTTCTTGTTTTAAAGTGTAAGTCACTAATTTTGACATTTTTTCTGAAAATGTTGCTCTTATTTATTTATTATTTTTTTACGTATTTTGCTGTCAGATGGGCGATTTTTACTGTCCAGCACTCAAAAACCAATAAAATAAACCCCTGGCATGATGCAACCAAAGTTTATTGCCATCACTGCACTCTAATAAATTATTTCCAGTGCATTAATATGACTTATTTTCGGGGGGGGGGGGGGGGGGGTCTGTAAACTATAATACAACATTAGAAATATAGTGCTGAAGTCATACGGACCACTTAGAAAAAAAAAAAAAATGTAACGCTTTTAGGCAGTAAAACTCAATGTCCGCTTTCAGAAAGTAGCTTAAAAATGAACAAAAGAAAGAAAACCACACACAAATTTTCATTTTTGGATGAACCAATCCTATTAACAGGCTATTTTGGCTACTGTACCTTTAAGACTTCTATAGGATACCGAAGAGATATCGATACACCGATGTAAACCCATTTTCTGAGCGAAAAACACAGCGAACTGCAGCAGTTACCTGGGTTTGGAGAGAATCGTGGCTGCACATCTCTCGCACCGATAAATCCCATTTAAACCGCGGTCATTAAACAGGCGGCAAAGAAGTCACATTGTGTTCGTCTCTCTTATGCAACGATTCCATCATGATTACTGTAGTCGCTAATGAGCCCCTGTGTACAATATGAAGATTGACACCGGCTGGAGCGCTGAGTGAAACTCATATTTCCTAAGAGCAGCTGAAATGATTCATTGCCTAACAACATCTATTTAGAGCACAGGTAGTTAAGGCAGAGCTCCCGTATAATGGGCTATTTCATTGTTACATTATTTTAAATATGTCAAACCATGAGGCCATTTGAAAGGTACGTCAATTACAGTGCTGCATTGGACATCTCAGGTGTCAAAACAATGTGACGAGACCCGCCATCTTGTCCCTGGCTGCTTACAGTTGCCTTGCACCATTATAAGCAGGCCATGATGACACCCGGACAGTGGAGTGACAGTTCGGAGAGCAATTGACTCATTCCGCTCATTGTTAAATTGATCCGGCCTAAAAATAACCCTTCATCCCCTCTCCTTTCCATCACACTTCATTACACCGCACGGGGAAAGAATCCTCTGTGCTATTTTGCCTGTATTCAAATCTCTTTTATACCGTCTCGTGTTTAAAGACTGCCCATAAATCCCATATCAGATCTTAATGACCGTAGCCGGCCGGCCGGTGATATGTCATTGTTCACAGACGATCGCTCGGGAGAGAATAGACCTTGCCAGTCTTCGTAATTGCACACACGGAGAGATTTATATGACCATTACGCTCTCCCTCGAGAAATAATTCAAACGTTGAATAAAGTGCAAAATCTGCCAGTTACACGTCCCCTAACTTTCACCGGGCCATACCTAATGGATTCCCGTGCGCTCCGGCGGCCCGTTTCTCTACCGACGGGGGGCCGGCGCTCGATCTGGGACCGTTACGCACAGTTCGACGCCGGAAATCGCTAACATCACAACAGCGATAACTCTTGCGAGACTGATGCAAAAACACACAGATCATCAATACCAAATCACTCTTGAAGGAAGTGCATCTCCAGATATTTTGTTCATGTGTTTGATGCATTGAATATATATTTTAAATGTTGCAGCAAAAGCAGCCTGTGATTGCATAAAAATACTGAATTCATCTAAATGATGAAATGTTTTCTTAAAACACAGGCCTGTTTGCAGTGTTAGTGATCGTTTTTAAATAATATTTGAATTAAATTTTTTTTTTAGTTATTGTACTTTAAGAACATATTTACTATTATTTTTTTAATGTGTTAACGCTTTTGAATTGGTAGTGATTTTTTTTTTTTTACATTTTTATTAGTCAGTTTTTAATTAAGAACTTTATTATTTTTTACATTCAGTTTTTTCTTGGGGGGGTGGGGGGGGGGGGGGTGGGTTCATTCATCAAGTTAAAAAAATAAATGCAAATTAAATTTTTGCATTGGCAACAAGATGAAATAAAGACTTTAATCAGTTTTTATACATATTGTATTAACATTACTAACTATTTTTAATGCTTTATGTTTAGTTTTAGTAAATTATTGCATACATATCATTGAGATACCATTGTAGTTTTTAATTTTTTGAGTTATTTTTATTTTTATATTTCCCATTTGTATTCTTTTAGTATTATGTGCGCTTCTGTCTTTTTATTAGTTATATTTTATAACCTATAACCACTTTATATTATTTATAAAAAACTTTACAGAGTAATATATAATTTCATGAAAAATTTATTTTTTATTCATTTTTATGTCATGTTTAGTTATTTTAGTACATCAAGTTAAGATAAATAAAAAATGAAACATGTTGCTGAGTTTAAGAAGTTTAAATATATATTTTTTTAATGTTTTATTTTGTTTTTATTTGTTTGTGGTATGTATTTTGTAATAGTTCTTATATACCGTAACTATAACAGATTGAATTATTTATACACTTATCAATCGTTATATATTATTTTATAACATCTGTGTAGTATTTATTATTTTTAATTGTAGTTTTAGAATTTCTCTTAGTATATTGAGTTAAACTAAACAAAAATAAGAAATGTTGCCTTCAGAACTACATGAAATAAAATACATTTTTAATATACTATTTTATTTCAAGTAACATTTTCTATGATTTAGTTTTAGTTTCACTTAACTACAATATCCCTGGTTTTCTGAAAACTCTGGCCGAGCATAAACTACAATAGGAGAAAGGGGTATATATGAATCACATTGGCATAAAAAAAAACCTTACAGGGTCATTTGTTAACTGTGGTAGAGGTTAGAAATCATCCCTAGAGGAAAAACCTGACGGACAGATACACCGCCGAAAAAGGGCGCATGAAATCGTAGAGTTGTTTGTTAGAGGTGATTTACTGTCAAACCCAAGTATTAGAGAACTGATCTCCTCGCAGAGGGAAGTAGCATTGAGTAACATTTGTCTGTTCTTTGATCAATCTGTGTGTTGGAGTCAAACTCAAAGGCTGTCGAGCGCACCCTCCCTGTCGGCGCCTCACCCGTTTTGATTTGACTCCTTTCCCTAGGCCCGCTGGGGGGCAAACAGATAAGATGATTGAAAGCGCTGCACGCCGGATCTCCCCGAGTGTGTGCTGTGTAGATTTTGTTGTTCGTGCTCCTTGCATTCTCCCCGGGGAGCCGGCAGGTGCAGGCTGACGCAGGTTTGATCACCTTGGATGCACACGAGACCTGGCAAGACCACTGCGACCAAAAGAGACGTGTGTTTGACAAGCTAATGAAGTCTCCCAGGGTTATGCATTCAGAGAGGATATTGTAGAGAGAGGACATGACAGTCCATCCAAAGTGCTAATAATCACTCCAAAGACAAAAACAAGTGATCGTGTTTTAGACGATGTATTATGGACGAGACAAAAGTGCTTTACTGCACAGGTGATACAAGTCGTATTGATAAATTACAGTTTGTCTGTGTAGGAGCAAATTGAACAATTTGCCCTACATCATACCAGAATGTCAACACATGTATTAACATAATAATAGAGATAAAGAATATCCAATCATACTATACTGATATTAGTGTACTCAAGCAAGGTTGAGGAGTGCACACTTCGGATGGATGGATGGATGGATGGATAGATGACAGACAGACAGACAGAAAGACAGATAGATAGATAGATAGATAGATAGATAGATAGATAGATAGACAGATAGATAGATAGATAGATAGATAGATAGATAGATAGATAGATGACAGACAGACAGACAGACCGACAGATGACAGACAGACAACCGCTAGATAGATGATAGTAGATAGATAATAATAGTATAGATAGATATATCATAGATATATAGATAATAATAGATAGATGGATGGATGATAGACGGAAAATAATGATGACATACAGACGATATATGGATTGATTGATGGATAGACGGACGCTAGATGGGATAGACAGAATAGATGATAATATATAGATAGATAGATAGACAGACAGACAGATAGATAGATAGATAGATAGATAGACAATGATCGGACAGACGACAGACATTAAGATGATAGATAGAAAGATAGATGATAGATGATAGATAGATAGATGGAACGATATACATACAGACAGAACAGAAGACATATATATAGATACATGGAACGCTTACATACCGACTGACAGACATGATATACTAGATAATAAGCCATTGATATAAAGTCAAAGAACTATTAGATAGAACGAAGAACGATAGAATGATAGACCGAACGATTGGAATGATGGATAAATAGAACTATAGATAGAATGATAGAATGACAGAACGATAGATAGATAGAATGATAGAATGAACAATAGAACGATAGATAGAATGACAGAACAATAGATAGATAGACAGACAGACAGAAAAACAGATGAATCGGTAGATGTACAGGCCGATAGATAAAGCGTACAGTCGGATAGAGATAGATCATCATGAATAGTGCCGTCTTTGCCCTGAGCATCACCCTCTCCTCTCCTCTCCTCCTCCTCCCCTCCCCTCTCCTCCGCTCCTCTCTCTCCTCTCCTCCTGACACTGTCCCGGACTCGAGGGGCTCACTCAGCAGTGACAGCCCCAGTCAGATCATACCCTGCAATCAAATCCAGTTTTATTAGATCTGTCTTGCCAGGCCAGCGCTCCACTGCAAAAACATGTTTTGTTCTCTTTAACCTATTCCACCAGGGACGCAAACCAACAGTGACACTGTCATTTGCGAGTGATGCAGTAAGACTCCCTTGTGGTCCAAATGTCAGATTATACTGTGCAGTACTAGTTATCCACCCTAAATATAGCTCTTCGGGTTTCAAGGGCTGTCGCAAGAAATTCACGGTTTCTCATACTTGGCCTTTAGTGGAGCCTGTGACACGGTCACAAACCTTAAGATGTTGTAGAGATGAGATTAATAGTAAATGTATAACTATTTCTTAGGGGTGGCACGATACCATTTTTTCAGAACCGATCTGATAACAAAAGTTCTGAGTATCGGACAATACCGATCCGATACCAGCACAGTTTTTTTTATTTAATTGCAATACCTCAGTGTGTGTTGACCTGATTATCACTTTTGTGTATTACACACAATCTACTAAATACCATATAGACAACTTCATTATAAAGAAAAATAACAAATTTAAAAATATATAATCAATCTATGAGAAAAATACCATTATAAACTAGGTTAGTGGATAATTCAACAGCAAAAGTTACTCTACAAAAATAATGAGTTCACAATAATTTTATAAAATCTAAACATTTAGAGAAAAAACATTTATTTGGGGAAAAAATAAAAGTACCATAGGTGTAATCTGGTCAAATGTTCCCATTGTATTTGTATTGTAACTACATCAGGAATTTAATCAATATATGCAATAATTAAATCATTTCTTTTACATTTAAGCACAGTATGAGGCAGCAACCGAGATAGATAAGACAGACAGAAANTTAAGAAATATATATAATCATAATCTATGAGAAAAATACTATTATAAATTAGGTTAGTGGATAATTTAGCAGCAAAATTTACTCTACAAAAATGAGTTCAAATGATTTTATAAATTCTAAACATTTAGAGAAAAAAACCTTTATTGGGGGAAAAATAAAAGTAAATAGGTGTAATCTGGTCCAATGTTACACATTGCTCTTTGTATTGTAATATACATTCATGAAAAACAAGTAAATATAAATTAAATACATTTATTTTACATTTATAGCACAGTAATGAGGCAGCAACATAGGATAGATAAGACACAACAAGAAAGGCTATTAACAATCTTTCACTGTGCAAAAGTATTATAACATGAAAGGGCTCCCAATCTTTGAGTTTTTTAAGCAGCCGAAGTTAGCTGTATTTGCTATATCTGGTGTGCAGAATGATGTGCTTGAAGCAACACGGAGTCACAGCGTGCAGCGCTCCGCATAGAAAAGTTCAAAGATACTGATGCGTTGTGTATTAAACCAGTGCGTTAGTTTATTGAGCCTTTTCTTTTAACAGTTTTAAATTTCAGTTACTGTGCGCGTGAAGAACAATTCATAGTGCTGTCTACTCCAGTGTAGTGATCTCTAACAGACACCTGGTAGAAAGTAACATGATTTAGAATTAGCTATAAACTCCAGCAAGATATAAAGTAATTTTATGCAAAACCGCTGATGTTTATCTAACGTTACAGATCAAGTATAATAATAGGAACGTTGTATCATCCTTGAGAGAGTTTCGTCGTCTTGACTGTCGTAACTGAACGCGACACGCAGCTTGAATGCTGAACGGAGGATGACTGACAGCCGCAGCGGAGAGAGGTTTACGTGAACTTCAATTTAACAACTTAAATATTAATCTGTACCTCACATTAAACTATGGAACGGTCTCAGAACACTTGAAATATAGTGCACGGAAACTTTATGGTGCTTTATAATGTTTTTGTGCCTTTTGTGGGGCTTAACAGTAACACAGAATAGTATAGCACTATATCGGATTTGGATCGGTCTAGTCTGACCGATACCCAATCCGGCAGAAAACGCCAGTATCGGAGTCGATACCGAGAACGGATATATCGAATCGGCGCAGCCCTACTATTTCTATAAACTCATTGCCTGACTCAGGTGAATCTCAAAACCTCACCTGATCACTGCTTTTACTGCTTTTAATTGTCTTCTCTGCCAACATAAAATCAAAATGGACCTTGCTTATGTAACCCCCCTACTCCGGCGTCACTAACCGCCACTCATTTTGTTCGAGGGGGATTCAAACCAGGTTCTGGCATGGGAGAAAGGAGCACTAACAAGGAGGCAAAGACTCAGCATCGCTCTTGAGATCAGGGGAGTGAGGTGTACCTGCAAGACCTACCGCTGGCCTCGTACACTTACTTTCTTAAACATAATGATTCTCAAAATGACCTTGGTTATTGTGTACACAAAACCAAAGGAAAGATATTTCTCGTAAACTTAAATTCCACAATGCAATCACCTTTTCCAGAAGTTTACACTAATTATAAAAATAATTACTAATATAAACTAAAAATATAAAAAATAATAACCTTAATAATAAAAAACACAATAATTTGATCAGTGTATTATTAATATTATTAACTAATTTATATTCTGTCTTATAATTACTATAATTATAATTAATAATGATCATATGCCTATTATAATTATTAAAATAATAAGAATAATAATATACAATATGTATTGAATAATAATAATAAGAAGTCGTAGTAGTGTAGTATTGTAAAGAATTACCAACAACAACAACAACATCAAGTCCAGTCCTTCATTATGCAATGCAAAAGCTGTGAAATTCAATTGCAACTATTCTAATTCATTCATCCCGCTGGAAATAGAAGATTAATGCAGGAATATACATATATCTATGCATACACGTGTGTGATTTTAAACAAAGCTGTTTGTCTTTAAATGAACCCTAGTTAAGATCATAACCAGCATTTCAATTTTAGATTTGCAAATGCTTTCAGTGGATAACAAATCAAGTTTAAGAACAATTTCTAACATCACTGTGACCTATTCAAGCTTCGACTTCTGCCTGGATCACATAACTCTTTTAACATAGTCTTTTAACTCTCCATTGTTTATATTTGTGTCAATTTGCTGTAAGCCAAAATGCAATATGGTGAAACAGGAACTGATCATCAGTCCGGCCAGAGAGGGAGAGAGAACACAATGTTGGCCAGGAGAAGGTAATGGCCCCGGTGTGTGCCGCTGATGGTATATCTGCTTTCATGGCTCATTTGTTTCAGGTCACATCAGGAGGAGACGGCTTCAGTCACAACAATGACACGTGTGAAAGGCCATCTGCTGCTCCAGATAAAGATAAGTGTTGTGCAGGTAGGCCGTGACGACTCTGATAATGGTGAAGGTTGCATTGTCCATCACTGAAAGACCATTCACTCTCACATCTGCACAACAAGCTGTGAGTGTTTGTTTAATAAGAGCGACGCACAGGGAGTTTCCAACAATATGAAAAACACTGGTGCTATGGCTTAGGACTAACATGTTGAGCTTTGGAGCTCAAATGCTCAAATCTAACTTGCATCGCATTTGCAAAATATCAAAAAAGCCAAATATAACTCTCTAGGAAGCTATGCAAAAAAAGCCTGTTTTGACTGGAAAAATACAGCGTAAACCCTTCAGTGCACTACAAGAGGATATCAAATAATGCCAAACAAGTTTCAAAGCGCTTACATGTCTAGCAATTTGTCAAAACTGCATCTCAGCTTTGAAAATTCAGATCTATTCTCAGCTTTCTGGTTGTTCGGAAACAGACCTTCTCTATACGGCGGAACATGCAACGTCAGAGATTTCCATAATCAGAATCTTACACTCTAAATAATGCTGGGTTTAATACAACCCAGTGCTGGGTAAAATAGGGACAAACCCAGCAATTGGGCTGTTTTGACCCAGCGGTTGGGTTAAATGTTAACACACTTATTGGTAGAAAACCCAACCGCTGGGTCAAAACAACCCAATTGCTGGGTTTGTCCCTATTTTACCCAGCACTGGGTTGTATTTAACCCAGCATTTTTTGGAGTGTACCAGACCAAATTACCTGAGCTAAAGCGGCTTGATTTAAACGCTAGGCGGAAATGTTCACCCACAGAGCACAGTGGACAAATTCACTCAACAAAAAACATGAACGGGCCACAAATATCACTGTGCAGGAAGGTGCCACACATGAAAGACGATCACTTTGACCTTCATTTTGAAAAGAAGCCAAAGCGGTTAGTGAAATTTGTGTGCAAGACAGCATAAAAATCATTAAACGAGCGCTCAAAACAGAATCACAACTGTGACCAGGATTATAAAAGGCTGCGATCAACATGCAGAGGAAGTGAGATCACAAAGTTACCACACTATTTCAGCATGTGTCTTCACTATTTCACAAGAGTTTAATACTCAACTCACAGTAGTAGCTTCTGTTGTTGTTGTTGTTTAGGGTTAAACAGACAGAATTGCACTAATGAACGCGAGTGGCGCTAGCTTGCCCATGCCAAAATACAGAATCTCCAGATCAAAACAGACGAAGAAGAAGAAGAAACAAGCGATCGCTTATGTAAGCAGATGCATGTGATCATCAAACACTAAAAGGGTCCTATTATGCGTTTTCACTTTTTCAAATTTAGTGTGTGTGTGTATGTAATGTTGCTGTTTGAGCATATAAAAAGATCTGCAAGGTTACAAAGCTCAAAGTCCACTCTAAAAGGAGATCTGTGCGATTATCTGGTTCGTAAACATTCTCAGGGTCTGTTCACCAATCACAACACACTGGGCCTGCTAACCAATCAGAGCACATTTCATGGTTTAGGAGGGGCTTGTTCGAAACAGGAAGTAAACAGCGTTTGAGACACTCTGGGAATTAGGACTGATGTAAAATATGTGCAAAATAACGTGTTTTTGGCGTGATCAAAATCAAAACAATCAAACGAATAAGATCTGTCTCTGCAGTCTGACAAAATATTTAAGATACAATCTAAGAAAACCATTCTTAATATCTTATTTATCCTGTTTTAAGATATTTTTACTGGAAAGAAACAGGAGGTGGTTTGCTGTCTCAAGCCAAAACAAGTTATTTTAACATATATTTTTGTCATTTTCAACTTTAATTTTCAACTAAGATTTTTTTTAGATACCATTTTACTGTTTAAATAGCTCAGGGAAGAACAAGAATACGGACTTACATAAAAAAAAAAAAAAGTGAAAATTTCTGCATATGAAATATGACAAAATACACTTATATTAGAGACAATTTCATGGCAATCTATGAAAACAAGTCTTAATCTTATTAATACAGTTTTTAGGATATTTATTTATTTTTCTAGTTTAAATATCTAATGTGAAAAATTTGTATATCTATACCATAAAGTTCAAAACAGTAAAAATCTGCCCATCCAGTATGACAAAGAGTCAATATATTCAAGATACAATCTATGAAAACAAGTCTTAATATCTTATTAATACAGTTTTAGGATTTTATTTGTTGTTTATATCTACACTTTCAATTTAAATATCTACTGTTATGTGGGAAAACAAGTAAATTTCAAAACAGTAAAATCTGTCCATTCAAAGATACAATCTATTGAAAACAAGTCTTAATATTCTGATAATATATACATATACAAAGATCTTATAATATAGATTCATATTTATTTATTTTTCCTACTTTAAATATCTACTGTATGTGATAAGTATCTACTGTAAAATTCAAAACAGTAAAAAACTGCCCATCCAGCATGACAAAGATTCTAGATATTCAAGATACAATCTATGAAAATAAGATTTAATATATTATAAATCCAGTTTATTTGTTTGTTTGTATCAAAGGTTTTCATTTTAATATTAACGTATGGGAAAACAAGATAGAAAATTTCAAAACAGTAAAAATCTGCCCATTCCAAGATCATGAATACAATCTCTGAAAGAAGTTTAAGATCTTATTAATACCGTTGGTTGTGGTTTATTTTTCCTACTTTAAATATCTACTGTATGTGATAAGTATCTACTGTACATTTCAAAACAGTAAAAATCTGCCTATCCAGTATGACAAAGATTCAAGATATTTAAGATAGAATCTTTCAGTTTTTATTTTTTTTTTTATTATTTTTTTAATTTTTCATTTAGGATTTTAAGATATTTTTAAAACGAGACAAAAACTCAAATTAATTGTATTTTAAAAAACGTTTTGCAGCATAAGATTGTTACGCTAAATTGATTGTTTGCTAAACCTGTTTGGAAACACACACCCCTCATCTTCCATCGTTCATACAGAAGCGGTTCGATACCGCCACGTAGTTTCCATATTTACCCTCTAAAGCCGTACGGATCGAGTCTAACTTTGCAAACAGACCTTTCTAAATCACATTCAATCTTGGCCATTCAGTCTCCTTGATATCCGTCTGCAGGTTCTGCACAACATTGAAAAGATCACAGTACTCTTTCCTGACATTCTCACTCAGCCTTGAAATTATGTTTAGTCTCATTCCTCCGAACCATTTGAAGAAGATTTTTTACGATCATTAGTCGTGCCAGTGCAAGACACTTCCTATGTGGTCATGATTATCCTGAGCTCAGGAAAGGAGAAAAAGTCCTCGTTTTCATGCATTATCACTAATGTGAAATAATTCAAAGCAGCGTAGAAGGTTTTTTCAGACATCCGACCCTATAAATAATCAAGGGCCCATTCAAACCCTCTGAGTAATTACTCGCGTGTGGTGACAGCTGAAGGAAGGCGGAAAATGACAGGCCTCCAACAGGGAGATGTAGTGTAAATTTTATGAGTGACAAAGAAGATTAGCACAGCGGCTGGCTACATGCTACCCTGACCTCCATGTGG
Organism: Sinocyclocheilus anophthalmus; assembly: GCA_018155175.1. Taxonomy (NCBI): domain Eukaryota; kingdom Metazoa; phylum Chordata; class Actinopteri; order Cypriniformes; family Cyprinidae; genus Sinocyclocheilus; species Sinocyclocheilus anophthalmus. Next base: position 30,253 of record JADLZN010009922.1, read on the forward strand.
GCATGTGAAGGAGGAGACTCCATCGCTATATCTTTATGTATTTGTACCCACTGCTGACTTCTCATTTCTTTTGATTTTGAATTTTAATCTGATCGAGATGTGTCATGATGACGCCACAGTCTCCTTATATAAATATTCAGTGGGGCTTTTTAAAGAAACACTGGGTGTACTTAATAATTTCATACATGACCTGGTCGTGATTACATAAAATTATGAAACCTACACCTGGGGGGAAAAAAAAAAAGCAAGGGGTTTTTCACCAAGCACAAGACAACATCAGTCAAAATACAAGTATTACATATGACATGGAAGTACAGTAAGTCAGTCATTAGTGAAAAACAGTGTAAACCCAGTGTTGAAATAAACAGGGCTGACCATAACAGATTTTAAATAAATGGGTTTATTTTGTACTAATAACTGGCTGGCTGTAAAGGATCCAACTTACTGTGCTAAAAATAAAATAAAATTTAATTAAATAATTTACTGAATAATTTTATAGATGATCTAGTCGTGATTGCATCAAATTATGAAACCGCCACCTTAAAATGACAAACACAAGGTTTTTTACACCGAACACAAGACAACACGGGTTTAATGTGTAAGTGACACTGACAAAGTCGTCGCAAAACATCCTTACTGGAGCATGATAGCTATTTTGCTCCGACATCCACCCTTTTCAAAGCGCTATTGAATGAGGCCTCCGTCTCCAGCGTTCCCGCTCAGCCTTGCAAGTGATGTGCCACTGATACTCCTTTGTGCTGCCTTTCCAAAGAAAGCTTTTGTTCGCTCTGTAATTACAGGGGTACTTCTCAACTGTACTTGCCGCTAAAGCACACACACAGCCTCTGAACACCGATCAGAGGGCTCCGCCTGGGTTTCACAGGGTTGATGGCGACATCGAGTGCCTTGCTACAATTCCCTATGCGTCTTCCTTTCCAGACACGTTCCGGCGACGTTCTCACGGCACTGTTCCTGCTGTTCCAACAGGCTTTTCGTCGGTTTTTGTCTCATCTTGTCAAGTGTCTGACATTCTGATTTAATCAACATCCGTGGCTGCCAGTTGAATTAGATCACCATCAAAAATGTGGCCGATACGGCATGTCATATCACTTGTCAGAGACCAGCTCGTCTGCTCATTTATTTATCACACTCATCCTCCGATGGAGACACCTTGTAGTCCCACACAGAAACACGAGAGCTGTCTGTCCATTACAGCTTGATTTGGATCTGCAGGCATAGGACATGAAGAGGAAAAAGTCGTGACAGTCTGAGAAAATAAAAAAGTATATGAGATTCTTATGAAAGTCAAAAAAGACCATGATTTTGCTAGAGCAATGGAGCACTTGAGACAAAAGAGGCTTAGTATATGGATAAAAGTCCACATTATTATAGATGAAATTATAATTCTGAGTGTTCTTATTGTGAAGCGATTATGTATTGAATATTGATCAAAATACAGGAAATATTGGCTAAAAGTGCAATTAGCCATTAGTGGAAAAATTACAAATAAACAGGAAAATAAAATAAACAGGGTTGAAATGAACGCATTAATTTTGTGCTAATTACTGACTAGCTGTGAAATATAACAATTAATGTGCTGTAAATAATAAAATAAAGTAAAATAATATAAAAAAACATTGTTGAAATAATTTATTTTGTGATAATTTCTGACTGGCTGTAAATGATTTCACTCATTGTGCTGTAAACATAAAATAAAATAAAATAAAATAACAGGGTTGAAATAAATGTGTTCATCAATTACTGACAGGCTGTAAATTATTTCATTTATTGTGCTAAAAATAAATAAAATAAAATAAAATAACAGGGCTGAAATACATTTATTTTGGGCTAATTCTGGCTGGCTCATTTATTGTGCTGCGACCATAACCCCATAAAATTAAAATATTAAAAATACCAAATAAAAATTATAATGAAATTAAATACAATAAATTAAAACAATAAGCTTCAAATAAAAAAAAGAACAGGGTTGGCAAAATGTAGTTATTTTGTGCTAATTACTGGACTGGGATGTTAAATTATTCCCTCACTGTGCTGTAAAAATAAAAAACAAAAAAATAACAGGGTTGAAATAATGTGGTATACAATTATGACAGGCTGTAAAATATTTCATTGATTGCGCTAAAAATAAAATAAAATAAAATCACAGGTTGAAGAGGTTAAATTATTTGTGCTAATTACTGGATGGTTCATTTATTTCGGAAATAAAAAAAAAATATATATAAAATATCTATAGAAATTAAATACAATTAAAATTAAAACAATAAATATAAAAAAATAACAGGGTTGGAATAAATTTAATTTGTTCTAATTACTGACTGGCTGTAGATTATCTCACTTATTGTGCTGAAAATAAAGTGTGTGTGTGTGTGTGTGTGTGTGTGTATATATAATATCAGAAATAAATGAAATAATGTTGCATTTATTCTATCATGCAAGAAGAAAAATACCAAAGAGTGATATGGGTGAAAAGAATCTAGAGCAGCTATGTAGGAAATCAAATGACATGATTGACCAATCAAAATTATGTATACAAGGCAGCTGAGTAAAGCTTTTTAGCAAAATGATCACTATTTGCGACGTTTACAAAATGTACACAACGACTTGTCATAAACATATCATGCATCAAAACGCATGTGAACATATATGACAATAACGTCTCAGCTAATTCAAAACCATGCCTATTGCATGCAAGCTGAATGCGAGTGGTGCAGCATGAAAAGCTAAAGAAAGATGAAATCTTGCACACGAGAGATATGGACATTTTGAAAGGGATTGCAGAGATGCTATTCCTTTCAAAAGTGTTTTTTCATTGCCAGAGGCAAATCAACTAAATGGATGTCAGTCATTCCATTCGGCACGGCGAGCAGAACGCTTTTCACCAAACCCTGCGATTGTGTTTCTCGGTTTTCATTCATCTGCAGTTGGCAATATGAGAAAATATGGTGCACACGCATGCAACCCTCGAATGTACACAATTTATATAAGCAACAAAGGGTTTCATATTAAACTGATTGGTCTGTTCTGAAAATGGGGTGAATCATTCTAGAAGCAATGGGGCAAATCTATGCTCCAATAGACCACTTTGAGAATTAAATGTCACATTTTTAATGCTTCCATTACAACGTTGAAATATTTAGCCTGCATACTTTAGTGTCGCTCATGTAGAGCATCTAAGCATCGTGTGAAGACACTTCCTGCACATTTGTTGGGCCACCTGGGATGAAACGGCTTCTCTCTATTGCTATCGATGTAATAACATGGTTTATGATGAGTGAAATATAGAGAGAGCCTCACTGTCATCTTTCTTCAAATCCCTTTCTGCTGATAGTTTTCAATTCAGTTTTGCTAAATTATGCAGATTTTTTGACAACAAGAGTTAAAGGAATAGTTCACCCAAAATGAAAATTTGCTCCAAATGTACTCACCCTCGGGCCATCCAAGATGTAGATGAGTTTGTTTCTTCATCAGATTTATAGAAATATAGCATTACATCATTTGCTCCCCAATGGATCCTCAGCAGTAAATGGGTGCCGTCAGAATGAGAGTCCAAACAGCTGATAAAAACATCACAATAATCCACACCACTCCAGTCCATCACTCTCGCTAACAACAAAACTGACCATTGTCTAAATTGAGTCACTGTAGCACCGACACAAGCAACATAACTAGCTCTAAATCTAAATCCAGAGGATCACTCGTATCATAGGTATATACATGGTACAGCACTAATGCGTTATAGACATAAAGCTGCTTTGAAGCAATGTATATCGTGAGAAGCCCCATTCAAATTCATCTGACCTCACCGAAATTTCCTGAATCAAACTGAGTGGGGAAAAAAAGTCTAAAATAAAATAAAATCCTGATTAGTTGGCACCTCCGAGAATATAAAGGTTGAAATAAACAGGGCTGACTGTAACAGGGTTAAAATATATATATTTTTAATTAAATAAAATAATAAAAAAATAAAATTAAATAAAAAAATCCTGATTAGTTGGCATATGTGAGAATATAAACGGTAAAATAAACAGGGCTGACTGTAACAGGGTTGAAATAAATTTTATTTTAAAACACTTTGTCACAACTTCCATTGCTTTGCATTCAGTTCACTTACATTTGTAAAACTATAGTTTACGTATTCCATTTGTGACTACATGACTGTTTGTTGATATTTCAAACTGGGCATGTGATTTCTTTTTCACAGCATGTTTTGCATAGGACTTAATTGGGAAATCAATTGTTGAAATTGTATTTTTTTTTGTATTTTTGAGAAAGGTGTGAAGACGTGTTAGTCTTTATGAGGATTTAAAAGAGTTCTTGCTTGCTTTTAGCATGCTTATGTGTATTATTGCCAGTTTAAAGTTAACCTGAGATTCATTTGAGATATTATTTACTGTGTACTTGTAGTTATTTGCACTTCAGTGTGCAAATAGTCACTACAAGTAGTCATACTAATTCTGTGAGTCTATGCAGCTAGTTTTAAACATAAAATGTGTGGGTCCAATTGACCCCAACACAACTGTGTAACGAGGTTCTTTAGTAGGGCAGGAAGAAGTCGGAGTCAGCGTGACTGAGGCTCGAGTAGTTTATTGAGCGTCCTTAGCAACAACGAATACAGGCAGGCGCTCTGGCACTGCCAAACAAAACAAAGCTTATACAGCACTTCTGCGTATCTCGGTGCCCTTCGCCACAGTCTCTCCCCACTGAGACCTCAGTCTGTCTCTCTCCCTCTCTCAGTTCCAACTGGGCTTTTTACGGTCTCTCCAGGCCAATCACTGAAATGAGAAGCAGGTGAATGTCATCATGCACTTGACCTACTTACTCACCGCTCGTCTCCCGTCTTCTCTCCCGCTGCAGACTTCGCTGAACCACGCCCCCCTCGCCACATACTCCCACCGCCCGACTCAGGCGGGGGCCATCGGCACCGCAGCACCCCCCCCCATTACGGGAGGGAAATCCCCACGGCCATCTGCGCCCCCGGCCTGTGGATCACCTTGAACTTAAATGGCTGGAGAGCCAGATACCAACGAGTGATCCGCGCATTGGTATCCTTCATGCGGTGGAGCCACTGCAGGGGCGCGTGGTCTGAACAGAGGGTGAAATCGCGTCCCAGGAGATAATAGCGGAGGGTGAGAACCGCCCACCGGATCGCCAGACACTCCTTTTCAATGGTGCTGTACATCGTCTCTCTCTTCGAGAGCTTACGACTGATGTACAGCACCGGCCGTTCCTCACCCTCTATCTCCTGGGCCAGGACCGCTCCAAGCCCCCTATCCGATGCGTCCGTCTGCAGCAAGAGGGGGAGAGAAAAATCAGGAGAGTGCAAAAGCGGTCCGCCACACAGAGCAGCCTTTACCTGAGTGAAAGCCTGCAGGCACTGCTCCTTCCACTGGACCGGGTTTAGGGCTTCCTTTTTAGTGAGGTCAGTCAGAGGGCTGGTGAGGTCCGAATAATTAGGCACAAACCTTCTGTAATATCCCGCCAGCCCCAGGAACTGCCTTACCTCCTTTTTGGTCTTGGGTCTCGGACAGGTCGCAACCGCTGCCGTCTTACTAATTTGGGGACGCACCTGCCCGTGGCCCAAGTGGAAGCCCAGATACCGAACCTCCACCCGCCCAACCGCACACTTCTTCGGGTTGGCCGTCAGTCCGGCCCCTCTCAGCGCTCTCAGCACGGCCCACACATGCTCCATATGCCGCTGCCAGTCGTTACTATAAATAATAATATCATCCAGATAAGCAGCAACATATGTCGCATGTGGCCGGAGAATCTTATCCATGAGGCGCTGAAAAGTGGCCGGCGCCCCGAACAACCCGAAAGGAAGCGTAACAAATTGGTGTAATCCAAACGGCGTGGTGAAGGCTGTCTTTTCTTTGGATAAGGGCGATTAAGGGGATCTGCCAGTATCCTTTAGTTAAATCCAGTGTCGAATAAAAACGAGCTGCACCCAGCCGATCAAGCAGTTCGTCAACCCGCGGCATTGGATACGCGTCGAATTTCGACACAGCATTCGCCTTGCGATAATCCACACAGAATTGGACAGAGCTGTCCGTTTTGGGCACCAAAACTATCGGGCTCGCCCAATCACTATGGGATTCCTCTATAACTCCCATCTCCAGCATCGCCTCTAATTCCACCTGAACCACATTTTTTTTTGTGCTCCGGCAAACGATATGGCCAGCTGCGAACCACCACACCCGGCTCGGTCTCTATGTTGTGCTGTATGAGGTCCGTTCGACCAGGTAGGGCTGAGAACACATCCGCAAACGCTGCCTGTAGCTTGGCTACGTCAGCGAGCTGCGAGGGCGAGAGGTGATCTCCCCCTGGAGCCAGAGCTAAGGATTGCCGTTTAGTATTTACCTCTGGCCCGAGATCCTCCTCCCCACCGTCGCAAGCATCACTGACTCCGCCTCACTCCATTTTTTTAGGAGGTTGATGTGATAAATCTGACGTGCCCTTCTCCTAACTATCCGAATGACCTCATAATTAAGATCCCCAACTCGCCGTGTGACCTCAAAGGGACCTTGCCACTTGGCGAGTAATTTCGAACTAGAAGTGGGGAGTAATACAAGTACTTTCTCTCCCAGTGCAAATTCACGTAATCTGGTTCCCTGTTATACAACCGGCTTTGTCTGCCCTGAGCCTGTAACAAATTCTCCATAGAGAGCCGCCCCAAGGTGTGGAGTTTTGCTCTCAGGTCCAGCACGTACTGAATTTCATTCCGGCTTTCTGAAGGCCCGTCCTCCCAAGTTTCTCTCAGGACGTCCAGCACCCCGCGGGGCTGACGCCCATAGAGCAGCTCAAAGGGGGAGAACCCCGTGGAGGCTTGGGGGACCTCCCGCACAGCGAACAAGAGAGGTCCCAGCCACCTGTCCCAATTTTTGGCGTCTTCTTGAACGAACTTCCGAATCATGGTTTTCAACATGCGATTAAACCGTTCCACCAGACCGTCTTGTTTGTGGGTGGTAGACGCTGGTGCGAATCGACTTAATGCCCAATAATCTGTACAGTTCGCGTAACGTACGTGACATGAACGCCGTGCCTTGATCAGTGAGAATCTCCTTTGGGATTCCCACTCGGGAGATTAACCAAAACAGCGCGTCCGCCACACTTTTCATCTAAATGTTGCGAAGCGCGACTGCTTCGGGGTATCGTGTTGCGTAATCCACTAGGACTAACGCAAAGCGATGCCCGCGTGCCGACCGTTCTAATGGCCCGATGAGGTCCATACCAATTCTCTCGAAGGGGGCCTGCATTAGCGGTAGAGGGCGCAAAGGCGCTTTTGGGGAGGCCGGTGGATTTACCAGCTGACATTCACGACACTACCCAACACAACTGGCGGATGTTCTCGTGAATGCCCGGCCAAAAGAAACGGGCCATGAGACGATTTAGTGTCGCTGCCTGCCCCAAATGTCCCGCCATTGGATTACAATGAGCCGCCTGGAAAAGCATTTCCCAACAGCTTTTAGGAACTAACAACTGGGTTGTATCCTGCTTTGTCTGAGCGTCTTGGGTCACTCAATACAACCGGTCTTTTATAATCGCAAAATAGGGGTACGAGAGCGGACGGTCGGGATGGAGAGGCTGCCCGTCGATAGTCTGAACCTGTTTGAATGCCCATTTCAGGGAGTCATCCTGGGACTGTTCCGGGGGGAAATCATCACGTTCAGAGAGGGTTAGCCTCTCGTTCGCGCTCCGTTCCCCCGGGTCAGTATCCCGTGGTCCCAGTTCAGCCTCCCCCACCTGCACGTCCACTCCGGTCTCCGGCTTTCTATCTCCACAAGATACATCCACACACAAATAACCCAGTAATTGACTAAAGGCTGGCCAATTCATCCCCAAAATTAGCGGATGCCGGAGGTGCAGATTAATTGCGACCTCCACACTATGTTTCTGCCCCCGAAATTGAATCAGCACGGACATTAGAGGATATCCCACCACCACCCCGTGTACACACCGTACCGGAACCATGCGGCTTCTATCCAATACCTCGAGCTGAATCAGGCTTTGATGGATAGAGATTTGGTTACATCCTGAATTCACCAGAGCCTGATAGGTACCCCCCTTAATACTCACATGTATTTGGTACTAGCCAGCCTGACCGGGGGCAGCCTGCTGGGCATCCGGGACCCGGATCAGTGTCCCCACCTCCATCACCGGACACCGATCAATAAAGTGCCCTGGGTCCCGCAACGCCAACAGGCCGGCCCAGACTTCCCCACCGCCCTAGTGGCAGGAAGTGGGTCAAGGGACTGGCGTGGACAGAGCGGGGAAAAAGGACGTGCTGTGGATCCTGCCCCGGCTAGCCCCGCCCCCCTGGGCGGTGCTCTCATGCCAGCGGCAGACTCCGGAGGCGGCCCACCCCTTCCCCGGGGAGGAACTCGAGGACTGATTCCCGGACAGGACCTAGGAAAGGAAACAGGACGGGGGGAAGAGGGAACATTAGGAGAAGAGAAAGAGAGAGACACCGCCGGCAGGGATTCCCCGACTCCCGGGCACGCCACCATCTGGTCCTCCGCCAACTGGATGGCCAGGTCCAGCAACGCCGGGCGGTGGCACTGGACACACTCCGCCGTCTTCTTCAGGAGACGGCCGATAAACTGCTCCAGCACCACACGGTCGAGGATCTGCTCGGCGTCGCTTCCCCCGGCCAGCAGCCATTTGCGGCAGGCGTCCCGGAGCTGTTGAGCCAACACAAAGGGTCGGCCACTTTCCCCCAGATCCAGCGAGCGAAACCGCTGGCGATGTTGTTCGGGGCTCCGGCCGACCCGCTGCAGGATAGCTCGCTTCAGATCGGTGAAGACCAGGAGGTTTTGAGTGGGCAGTTGTTGGGCCGCCACCTGCGCCTCCCCTGACAGCAGCGGTATCAGACGCACTGGCCAGAGCTCTTGGGGCCACCCACACACCTCCGCCGATTTCTCGAAGAGGTCGAGGAAAGCCTCTGGATCGTCCTGTCATTCTATTTTGTTCAGGGGCAGATGAGAGGGGCCGACGGTGGTCCTCGATGTCGGCCCTCCTGCCCGACCCTCCTGGTCCACCCAGCTCCGGAACAGCTCCCGGTCCTCCTGTTGCGCCTGCATCAGCGCACGGAACCGACGCTCCTGGTCGTCCCGCATCTCCAGCAATGCCTGATGCTGCTCTTGGTGGAGGCCGGCGAGCGATTGGATCACTTCCGCAAACGGCGAACTTGGCGGCGACTGCATGATGGCAGCGGCCGGACTTCTTCCTCCCGGGTTTCGGCACCAGTGTAATGAGGTTCTTTCGTAGGGCAGGAAGAAGTCGGAGTCAGCGTGACTGAGGCTCGAGTAGTTTATTGAGCGTCCTTAGCAACAACGAATACAGGCAGGCGCTCTGGCACTGCCAAACAAAACAAAACTTATACAGCACTTCTGCATATCTCTGTGCACTCGCCACAGTCTCTCCCACACGAGCCCTCAGTCTGTCTCTCTCCCTCTCTCAGTTCCAACTGGGCTTTTTACGGTCTCTCCAGGCCAATCACTGAAATGAGAAGCAGGTGAATGTCATCATGCACTTGACCTACTTACTCACCGCTCGTCTCCGACCGCTCTCTCCCGCTGCAGACTCCGCTAAGCCACGCCCCCCTCGCCACAAACTGAAATATAATCAAATAGATGGTAATTATTAAATTCCTCGCGTTTTATATGTTTTAGTCTCTGAAGCTATAATAGAGGTTTTCTGTTTTTAAATTAATCTAATTTTTCATAGTGTCGATATTTGGCAAATTGCATTGTGGGTCAATTTGAAGCCTAACACAAAAGTTTTAACCAGTTGTTGAACACAACAGGAGGGCTAAAGTGTAATTTGTTTGATGTGTAATTTTATTGGAACTTACTCATTTCAAGATATTTGAGTAATTTTATGTTTAGGCAACTCATTTGAGTGCAGATTACTGTATTACGATCTTACTAGATCAAGAAAGTGCTTTCCAAACATTGAGACTAACACCCGACAGGACTGTGTATGTTTCACATTCTCGTTGGATTTAGTTAATGTTACTTGATTAAGTCGGATGTGATGTTACAGCAGCACTGATGCTGAAACACTCACGGCTGACTGCGTGCCAAAGATCTCTTGCATGTGGGCCGCCGAAACTCCTCAACCGTTCTATCACTGGATTCACGTTTTCTGCATGTCACTTTGCTTAATAATCTCCTAACAATCCTTCAACTTGGCTGCACATTCCAGAATTCTCAAAGCATGAAAACAGCTGGCTTCCAACAGCCCGACTGTCAGGGTCTCCTTCGCTGTCCATGATGGAAATATCAAACCAGTGAGCCGGAAGTGGACATCTCAATCTAAGTCCTTCTCACCATCCACCCTCGTCCTGCACATAATTCATGCGCTGTGAGCTTTCACTGGATGCTGTTCAACCTTTTATTTTTTGTCTTTCTGTTTCCCTTTTTGCAGTCTCTTTCCAGACCATTTGTGTTAAGCAGAGTACATTTTTTGGCCTTTATTTGGACAATTTTCAGCAATTGTAAAAAAAATTATTTTCGTATCAACATCAGTAAATGTCAATATTTGATTTTTTTTTTTTTTTTTTAGGAAATATGTCAAATCAAATTTATTTGCATTGCTATTTTCATGATGCACATGCTTTCAAAGCAGTTTTACAGCTTTACGATTTTAAAGGAAAAGGACATGACGCCTGGCCAAGTATGGTGTCCCATACTCAGAATTTGTGCTCTGCATTTCACACACTCCGTGAACACAACCCCAGAACAGGGTTTGTTATGAGCATCAGTTATGATTTTAATGACAAGTTGTAGTATACATTTTGTAAACATGGCAAATAGTGATAAGTTTACTACACATCCTTATTTTTATTACTCTTAAATATATCATTTTGATTGGTCATTTACAATTATGTCATTAGATTTTCAAACTTTCTAGTTTCTTGTCTTTTGCCTTTTTTCTTCTTGCATAATAGAATAATTGCAACTGGTCAGTATTTAATTTTTTATTATTTTTTATTTATTTCTTTTAAGAACTGTGTTGCTTTTTGCTCATTTGTAGATACAACTACAATCAGAAAAGTTTTCCTTTGTGTTTTTGAAAAGATACGCATACAGACTACAATGCCGTCACGAAAATGACTAAAAACGCTGTATTATGCATGCCATGCCAGTATTGGTGATGCCACTTGGTAAAAAAAACTTGCGCATGCCTACAGTATACACGTAACATAACGTCACCAAGATTTCACAAATGCGTTTTTATAGTTTACTCAGATACAATAACAGTATTGTTTTCAAAAACTAGCACTTTGAAATCCATTTTCAAATCATTTTCAGGCCCCTAAAACGCTTTTGTCATGTACAGTAAATGCACGGCCAAAATGCATAAAAAGGCTATCCAATAATTAATTTGCCTTTTCTACGTACTCAGTTGATACAATGAGCGTTTTTGTGAATAAAATTACTACATTGGCAAAAATTTGCCAGGTTAGTGACATTAAATCTTTGAAAGGTATTCAGAGTTCCCATTCAGTCAGTCACGTTCAACGTTACGTCAGTGACTGACGAATTGGGATCTCGCCCGAGAGCCCAATCACCTTCGAGTGTTAACTAAACAAGCCAATGACAGTTGGCGTGCGTGCTTCGCCACGCGCACCCCGCCCCGCAGCGCGGGTATAAAAGGAGAGCGCGTGCAAACGCACATCAGCTTTTCGCTTCGGAGCCGAGCCTTCTCAGGACGAATCTCCGCGAGTGTTTTGGAAGAAACGGCTGGCGTTGGTGTTACGGCGTGTCAGCGGGTGTTGCCATTCAGTGCTGCTCATCTTCTGCGTGCTGCAGCTTCCATTCTGCGGTCTCGACGCGACCTCCCCTGGGCGCTTCAGCGCTCTCTCTAAAGGAGTGTTTCCTTTTTTCCTAAAAGAGCAAATGTCTAAAAGAGCTCCACGAGCGACGGGCGTCTTTTTAAAGATGGCTTCCCGCTCGTGCGTTTCTGGATGTGGTCTTTTCCTGCCTCCATCTGATGGTCATGATTGCTGCCTCTCGTGCTTGGGCTTACAGCACGCTGAGGCAGCGCTCATGGATGATTCATGTTATCATTGCGGGAACATGACCATCGCGACGTTTGCGGTCTAGATACCTCCTCATTAAAGGGGGGGGGGTATCCCCCTTGCCATGCCCCGCTCTAGCTCCTCTGGTTCTCGGAGGGCTACTTCGGTTCATGGTCAGGGAGACCTGAGGGTTACGGTGAGAGCTTCCCCGTCGAGTACGTCTCCGCGGGCCTCTCATTCCTCAAGCACAGCGCACCATCTGGTGCTGCCGGACGAGTGTGCTGGGTCCTCGGACAGGGCGGGGTCCAGAATCTTGTGTGGGGCACAGGCAGAGGACAGGATGTCCTGTCTTTGCTGCATCGGAGGGCGAGCTAGGCTCCGGAGATGAGGATTCGGCTGCGCTGCCACCGTCAGTTAGAGTGGCGTTGCCCGAGTCAGATCAAGAGCTGACCGCTATGCTTTCCTGGGCTGCTGAGAGTGTCGGGCTGCACTTGAGGCCTTCTCCTTCTCGTGAACGCTCGAGGCTGGATGATTGGTTCTGGGGGGGCGCAGGCCGGACGTCGGCAGCCGCCTCCGGTTCCATTCTTCCCGGAAGTGCATGAGGAGGTCACTAAGTCTTGGAAGGCACCTTTTTCTGCCCGAATCAGACTTGGTGCCTCCTCCGTCCTCAGCACCCTCGATGGGGGGGTGGCCCAAGGTTATGTGGACATCCCTCCGGTTGAGCGCACGATGTAGCTCGGCCCGCAGAGCGCCGCCGCCTGGAGAGGTAGTCCACGCCTTCCGTCCAGGGCCTTTAAGTTCTCGTCCGCTCTTACGGCTAAGGCTTACAGTGCTGCTGGTCAGGCCGCTTCCGCCCTGCACGCCATTGCCCTCCTGCAAGTCCACCAGGCCAAATCGTTGAAGCAGTTGCACGAGGGTGGTGCGGACCCAGGTGTGCTGCAGGAACTGCGCACGGCGACGGACCTCGCGCTAAGGGCGACGAAAGTCACGGCGCAGGCCCTGGGTCAGACGATGTCCACGTTGGTGGTCCAGGAGCGCCACCTATGGCTGACCTTGGCGGATATGAGGGAGACCGACAAGCTTCCTGGACTCCCCGATCTCCCAGGCTGGTCTCTTCGGCAACGCGGTGGAGAGCTTTGCCCATCAGTTCTCCGCCGCACAGAAGCAGACTGAGGCGTCTCGACACATCCTGCCCCGGTGGTTGGCTGCTGTAGCCACCCCACCGCCGGCTGCAGCCCCTCTGTCTGCTCGTCGCCGAGAGCGCCCTCCTGTGGCCTCTATCTCCGCTCCAGCTCGGCCGCAGCAGCAGCCTTCACAACGGCCGCAGCGTGGAGCTGGCCGCAGGAAAGCGGCGCAGCCCGTCTCCGCCCCTGCCAAGCCCGTGAAGCGCCAGGGCGGGCGGCGTCCCTGGGACGGGCGACCCGGAGTTTTTGGATTCTGCTCTTCAGGAGATGGTGACTGCACCGCTCCTTCCCCCGGCGGAGGGCCGGGTGGAGAAACCTTTGTTCCTGTTTTTTTCTGTTCCGCCACTGGCTACCCAGCCAGTGGTGTCCAAAACCTCAACAAAAGAGCGGGTTCCTTTTTCTCCGGGTTCCAAGAGGGCGAGGATGGCAGTGCGCGAGACCCAGTCTCCACACAGCCGGCCCCCTCTCCCTTCGCTAGTGGGCAGCAGGGTTCAGTTCAAGGACGCTACGCCTCCTCACGAGCCCCCTGCCCACCAGTGGAGCCAGGTAAGTCGCGCGCTGTGCACTCAGACCCCACCATGGGACGCGCGGCCTCCCGGGTTGGGTTCCTGTGTTCCACTTCGCTGCCCCACTGTGGGTACGTCGGTGGTCTCCCTGGTCCCGCTAGTTTGGTCACTGTGGGCCTGGTTAGCGCTCCCCAGGCCGTCTCGCTGGCTCATGAGAACCATCAGACTCGGCTACGCGATTCAATTCGCCCGGCGCCCTCCCAAGTTCAGGGGCATTCGGTTCACCTCTGTGCCGGACAAGGATGCTCCTGTCTTGCGTGCAGAGATCGCGGTCCTGCTAGCGAAGGACGCGATACAGCCGGTCCCTCCAGCCGAGATGAGGTCGGGCTTCTACAGCCCATACTTCATCGTACCCAAGAAAGGCAGTGGGTTACGACCAATCATGGACCTGCGCGTACTGAACCGGACCCTTCACAAGCTCCCGTTCAGAATGTTAACGCAGAAACGCATCTTTAAATGCGTCCGTCCTTTCGATTGGTTTACAGCGGTCGACCTCAAGGACGCGTACTTTCATGTCTCGATTCTCCCTCGACACAGACCGTTTCTCCGCTTTGCGTTCGAAGGGCGAGCATATCAGTACAAGGTCCTCCCCTTCGGGCTATCCCTGTCGCCTCGTGTCTTCACCAAGGTCGTGGAGGCAGCCCTTGTTCCATTGAGGGAAGCTGGCATTCGCGTTCTCAACTACCTCGACGACTGGCTCATACTGGCCCAGTCCCGAGCGCAGTTTGTGCGAACACAGGGATATGGTGCTCAGTCACCTCAGCCGATTGGGGCTTCGGGTCAACTGGGAAAAGAGCAAACTCTCTCCGGTGCAGGGGATCTCTTTTCTCGGCATGGAGCTGGGCTCGGTCAACCTCTCAGCACATCTCTCACAAGAGCGTGCACAGTCGATGCTGAACTGCCTGGGGTCCTTCCAGTGCAAGACGGCGGTTCCACTGAGACAATTTCAGAGGCTCCTGGGGCATATGGCATCCGCAGCCGCTGTCACGCCGCTTGGGTTGCTTCATATGAGACCGCTTCATCGTTGGCTTCACGACCGGGTCCCGAGTTGGGCATGGCGACACGGCACTTACCGGTTTCTGTTACCCCGTTCTGCCTTCAGACCCCTTAGCCCGTGGACAGATCTTGCCTTTCTGCGGACAGGAGTATCCCTTGGGCACGTATCCAGGCATGTTGTTGTGTCAACAGATTCCTCTGCCAGGGGCTGGGGTGCCATGTGCAATTGGAATGCAGCTGCGGGTCTCTGGTCGGGGCCCCGGCTGCAGTGGCATATCGACTGCCTCGAGTTGCAAGCAGTATGGTTGGCTCTGCGCCGCTTCAAATCGCTGTCACATGACAAGCACGTATTGGTCTGTACGGACAGCACTGCGACCGTTGCGTATATCAACCACCAGGGCGGTCTACGCTCGCCTCGCATGTCGCAACTCGCCCGCCATCTCCTCCTCTGGTGTCAGAAGCATCTGAGGTCGCTTCGCGCGTTCACATCCCAGGCGAGCTCAATCGTGCACCTGACGAGCTCTCACGTCAGCCCGCCCTTCCGGGAGAATGGCGACTCCACCCCGAGACAGTCCAGCTGATTTGGAGACGCTTTGGGGACGCTCAGGTAGACCTGTTTGCCTCCCCGGACACGTCCCATTGCCAGTGGTTTTAATCCCTGGCCGAGGGTCCCCTCGGCACAGACGCACTGGCGTGCAGCAGGCCTCGGGGCCTACGCAAATACGCTTTTCCCCCAGTGAGCCTTCTCGCGCAGACACTGTGCAAGGTCAGGGAGGTCGAGGAGCAGGTCCTCTTGGTAGCGCAATACTGGCCCAGTCGGACTTGTTTCCCCGAACTGATGCTCCTCGCGACAGCCCCTCCTTGGCGAATTCCTCTGAGGAGGGATCTCCTTTTTCACAGAGAGCACACCCTATGGCACTCGCACCCAGATATCTGGAATCCCCACCTATGGTCTTTGGATGGGATGCGGAGGTTCTAGGTGGGCTATCTCCAGCGGTAGTGAACACCATCGCTTCAGCTATAGCCCCGTCTACCAGACACGCTTACAGGCTTAAGTGGAACCTGTTCGTCGGTTGGTGCTCTTCCCGCCTGGAAGACCCCCGTAGATGCCCGGTCGCAGTCGTGCTTTCTTTCCTGCAGCATGTGTTGGAGCGAAGGCTGTCTCCCTCAACCCTGAAAGTGTATGTTGCCGCCATTGCCGCACAGCACGATGCAGTAGACGGTAAGTCTCTAGGGAAGCCCGACCTGATCATCAGTTTCTCAGAGGTGCAAGGAGGCTGAATCCGCCCGCGCCCTCACCTGTTACCCTCTTGGTATCTCCCCTCGGTCCTCATGGCCCTGAAGGAGGAGCCCTTCGAGCCTCTGCAGTCGGTAGAGCTTAAGGTTCTGTCATTAAAGACAGCGCTCCTCCCCGCATTGGCCTCGGTCAAGAGGGTAAGGGAACTGCAGGCATTCTCGGTAGACGATTCGTGCCTAGAATTCGGAAACGGGTAACTCTCACATTGTCCTGAGACCCCGGCCCGGATATGTGCCCAAAGTTCCCACCACGCCTTTCAGGGATCAGGTGGTGAACTTTCAAGCGCTGCCCCGGGAGGAGGCAGATCCAGCCATTGCTCTGATCTGTCCCGTTCGCGCTTTGCGCATTTACGTGGACCGTACGCGGATCTTCAGGACCTCAGACCATCTCTTTGTCTGCTTTGGAGGTCAGCAGAAGGGGAAGGCTGTCTCCAAACAAAGACTTGCCCACTGGTTAGTGGAGTCTATAGTCTTGGCATACCAGGCCCAACGGTTACCATGCCCATTCGGAGTGAGAGCTCACTCTACGAGAGTAGTGGCATCTTCTTGGGCATTGGCGCCTCGATAGCAGACATCTGTAGAGCTGCCGGCTGGGCGACGCCTAACACGTTTGCGAGATTCTATAATCTCCGTGTAAGCCCGTGTCCTCTCGTGTACTCGCCTCAGGTAGGCAGTAACACCGGACCTGCTCGGTGTCGATCACGCTTGCTGCGCCATTCCCCTCTACTGACCGGATACGTGCGCTTTTTTGCTCCTCAGTTCAGTTCCCCATGCGAACCCTGGTGGAGTTCCTCCCGCTCCCTCGGCGGTCAGGCGTGGCGGAGCCAGGTCCAGCACTCAGGTGAATGCCCAAGGTCAACCTTTTTGCTGGGCTAGGTGCCCGTGTGTAGTGTTTCCCCCTTCGGGTGATCCCACATGTGTTTTCTTCCACGGTACGGCTCCCCTCACGTTAAGCCTGTGTCTTTCCCTGGCAGTCTTTCTCTGCCATCTCTGTTGTGTAGTCGTATCACCCCAGGTGGGTTGAGTCTACCGCGGAGACTTCCATATGTAGTACTGCCCTGTGCCAGTCCATATGTGTAATTCCACATTATACCTCCTATGTGCGGGATGTGGCTCCGTAGCGTCCCAACTGGGTACGCTCTCCCAGTGTTATCCAATGCACCACTGTATGGAACAGCATTGGCGGACACCTCTGCCTAGCCGCTGTCCTATTTTCCGCCCCAGCTGGTGTGGGGGGACTTGTCGGCTTCCGCAGGGCACTGGAGGGGGTCAGCAATAGTGGCGTTTTCCATACGGATCCCAATTCGTCAGTCACGACTGACGTAACGTAGATTGTGACTGACTGAAAGGGAACGTCTCGTTTACTTGTGTAACCCTCGTTCCCTGAAGTAGGGAACGGAGACGTCACGTCCCATCGCCACAGTTGCTGTACCACCGCTGTACGGCCGGGGCACGTAGTCTCGGTTCCTCAGCGAAAAACTGATGTGCGTTGCACGCACTCTCCTTTTATACCCGAGCTGCGGGGCGCGTGGCGCAGCACCACGCCACTGTCATTGGCTTGTTTTTTTAACACCGAAGTGGTTGGTCTCGCGAGATCCGAAATAAAAAAATAACCCAATTCGTCCGTCACTGCTAACGTTCCGTTCCCTCCTTCGGAACGAGGGTTACACAAGTACCTAGACGTTTTTGTTTTGAACATCATCATTATTTAAGAATCATTT
Source organism: Sinocyclocheilus anophthalmus (assembly GCA_018155175.1). Taxonomy (NCBI): domain Eukaryota; kingdom Metazoa; phylum Chordata; class Actinopteri; order Cypriniformes; family Cyprinidae; genus Sinocyclocheilus; species Sinocyclocheilus anophthalmus. Next base: position 48,059 of record JADLZN010009922.1, read on the forward strand.
CCATGCTAATGTACCTATCTTATACCTATACAACCTTAATTTTGTGTTCTGAATGCACAAGTCTTACGGGTTTTTGAACGACATGAGGACAGAATGTTGACAGAATTTTTATTTTTGGGTGAACTAACCCTTTAAATATGTAATTAACCTCAGAACAATCATAAAAATAAAAAGCGGTGCTAAAGTCTGATTTTGTGGTGGCTGTGCTTCAAATTATTCTAATTTTAATTCAAGTGATGAAGTATTTTGAAAGTCCCTGCCTGCTTAAAATGTTTGAAAATGGTTAACGGTTGAAAACATTCATTAGAAATCTAGAAAAGTGATCAAAAAGTAATCAAATGTAATCAGTTACACTGCTTTAATAAAGTAACTGAAATAGTTACATTACTTTATTCCATTTTAAATAGGGTAACTCGTAATCTGTAAATTATTACATTTCCAAAGTAACCTTCCCAACACTGCATATCATTCATGCGAGTCAGGAAAAAAATAATATTTCGAAGCAGCCAAAACAAATAAACAATGGACGATGGAAATTTTACCATTTACACCTGAATCTACAGTATATACTTTATGCATGCACGGGGTCTAACAAATAATTAACATGAAAAAGGGTGAATCCTTAGCTTTACTTTAGTTAACTATAAGCTAAGCAAGATGTTTTTTGATATCTTGATACTTTGAGATATTGATAGTGATATTTGAAATACAGCCCTAAAAACTGCAATTCACTGGAGGGTTGATGCTTACAAGTTTCCCAATGGAAAATACACCTTTGCTTGACCTGCCTTCAAGTGCACCTGGGAAATTCCCACTTCTGAGTTGGAGATTTATTGTTTTGACAAGTCACAAGTTGGAAATATAATACAGGGCAAACAAAACACAATGGACAACCTGTAAAAGATAAAAATGGAGGACCTGTAAAAGAAAAACAACCTGTGGACTTACCTCAAATCCACCCGTTACATAGAGCACTTCATACCACAGCTGGTTCAACAGGTCAACCTGGTTAAGGAGAAATTAAAGGGTTAATTCACCCAAAATTGTCATTAATTACTCACCCTCGTGTTGTTCCAAACCCATAAGACCTTTGTTCATCTTCGGAACACAATTTAAGATATTTTGATGAAATCTGAGGGCTCTCTGACCCTCCCATGGACATCAAGGTAACTACCACGTTCAGGGTCCAGTAAAGTACCAAGATGATCGACAAAGTATGACATCAGTGGCTTTGTAAAGTTACGAAGCTACGAGAATAAATTTTTGCACAAAGAAAACAAAAATAACGACTTTATTTCACATTTTCGTCTCTACTGCGTCACTTTGGACGCACGTTCATGACAGTATCATGATGCGAGCGTGTGGCGGCGCTGACCCAGATCTGGCGTAATGACGTCATCATGCTGGATCTGGGTCAGCGCCAGCGCCGCCACACGCTCGCTTATTTTGGTTTTCTATGCACAATAAAAGTATTCCCGTAGCTTCGTAACTTTACAGTTGAACCACTGATGTCACACGGCCTACTTTGTTGATCATCTTGGTACTTTTCTGGACCTTGAATGTGGTAGTTACCTTGCTGTCTATGGGAGGGTCAGAGAGCCCTCATATTTCATAGACGATATCTTAAATTGTGTTCCGAAGATGAACGAAGATCTTATGGGTTTGGAACAACACAAGGGTGAGTAATTAATGACAGAATTTTCATTTTTGTGTGAACTATCCCTTTAAATAAAAATTTATTAGAACAAATACTGTATCTAATCCCATAATGAGGCTTTTTTTTGGCATTTAGACATTTATGAACGATGTCTGTCATTTTCTGTGATCACAACACTACAGGATTTAAATAAATTATTTTGTAGTGCTCATGTAAAAATCATGCATCTCGTGGGTTTTGCAAGTTTGATATTTGATGTTTATGAGTCATTGCTCTCATTGATTGACAGCTGAGCTTCATAAAGTCCTAAAAGCTTCAACACAGCTCTGTGAAGCCAGTAAATTTGACCCTATGCTAAATGCGCAGTGATCACATTGTGGCTGGCCTACAATGCCAAAATGTGCTGTTATCAAGCACTTCCAGACATCCAAATCAGTGTTACCGCGATTTTATTTTCACAGATTCTGCTGAAACATAGTTGAATACTTTCAAACTCTTTATTTTTGTTTAAAAAATTAATATGTTTGTGTTGTAATATGAGGCAGTGTTTCTATAAAAATGGTATGCTACACTTTGAGAAATGTGCTCTGTTGCAGCCTAGACACTTCAAACATATTTATTTTTATTATTAGCACATTGACATGACAGGATGGAAAATATAGAGCTGAAGTCTTTATTTGTAACTTTCAATCATCAGACAGCGTGAGTTTAGTTAAAACAAACCAACTAACACGACGAAACATCGCAGAACTAATTAAAGTCGCCATTGCTAACACTTACTGATTCTTGTGCTCTTGCTTCCCTCCAAAATGATGTCACTTCCTGTAGGATGTCCTGCATCAAGTAGGTTAGTGCAAGCATGAAAAAATATGAAACATATTCTACATTTGTACTTAAATCCAGCATGTCAAAATAAAAGTTCTCAGTATACTGTATATTACTTTTTTTTTTGTCATATTGACAGTACGTCATTATATAGTGAGATAAAGTAGTGGTTAGAATTATAGAATTATTTAATATAATTTACAATATACTTTTTTGGAGACTACAAAAAATGGCATGCAAAAAGAAATAGGACAACACGAAATATTATTGACAATATTATAGATATATTTTTTGTTTCATTACATATTATTTAAAAATGCTAATGTTTGATAGAGTTTAATTTTAGCTGTTGTTATTAGAATTAGAATCAAATACTTTGAAAACGCAAACTCTAACAAAACTACACTTTTACCGTCTGTATACCGTAAACTTTACAAAACTTGATTTGCCAAAACGTCTCAGAAAGATAAATGCAGGCCACATAAAAGGCATCAACCCCTGCTTTTATTATATTCTGAACATATATATGGCCTTCCAGTGTGACTCCTGCAATGTAAGCTGTTTCAAACAAGCACAAAAAAACTTTATTTACCCTTTGAAAGCAATAGGCAAAATGTGCTGCCCTCGTGCACATGACCTCAGAGTGCGAGAGGGCAAGCTAAACCAGATATGCATCACATCCGACTCTTTAATAACTGCTCTCATCACCTTTTGCACTAGAAAGGGAGGGAAAAACAATATCTCTTTGGAGGAAGCATGCATTTATCTTTGAACGAGGCTCCGCAACCACACGACACATCACGTCACTTTGAAAAGAGGAGAATAAAGGGTTTAGGTGGAAATGTAACCTGCAGTGCTGCTCAGTGGTGTAAGAAGCATTAGCTGTATGGTTTGTTTACCCGCGTGTGCACTTATGAATCCCAAGAGTGCCGCGGCCTGTGTCTAACTCACCCTGAGGGCCTAAGACTATTTTTCACAACAAAATGAAATTTTATGGCATGCGAGATTAGCCGACACTAATGCAAGGTCAAAAATAATAGAATCAATAGGTAGCACTGACCATGTTAACATTTACAGAAAATTACAGGCTGAAAAGCGCTGTCTAAAACAGAATGAAACGAGTCTCCGCTGAATTCATATTGATGCCTTTTCATTATTTCTCATAATTTGACTTTTTTGTGCACTGTGGCAGTCAGCGACCGTGGTTTATCACCCTTTGTGTGCATACGAGTGTGTGTGTGTGTGTGTGTGTGTGAGAGAGAGAAAGCGAGTGAGAAAAAGGCTGTAATGTGCTGTAGGGTCAACGCACAGCTGTCAGCTTCCAATGACTGCTGACGGCCAATAAGAGTGTGTCGTCTTAATTGATCAGTGACACTAAGGGTGGTAAGAGGAATCTTGTGACCTTGATCTATTGTCGCTGGGGGGTGGGGGGTGGGCTGGGGGAGGGTGGGCTAAGCTTTTTTCAACCTGTGCTGAAAATAACACCACCACAGAAGCCTTATAATAGGCAGATTCCCCATTCCCTAGTTAGTTTTCTCATCCCTAAAGACTAAGAAAATTACTTTCGTATTCCCTAAAAATTCCCTACCTCTAAAATAATAATAATAATAATTATCAATACAAAAATTCAATAAATAAAAGCTTAAAAAGGGAACATTCCCTAGCTAATAAAACTATTCTTTAAACTAACCACTGAATGAATGATGATACGGATGAATCAATAATCCAATATACAATGCATGAATGACACTGAACAAATAACAAATGATTACACTACTACCAAATTAGTGATGAATGATGAATTAATGAATGCTGAACAATGATTAAATAAATACAATGAGTGAGATGAGTGAATGAATGACCAAATTATTAATGAATGAATGACTGAACGCCATGCAAGACAGGATTAAATAAAAATGATTGATTGAATGAATGAAGAATGACCAAATTAGTTAAAATACTACATGATCCTGATGAATTTACTTAATTAATGACCACATGATTAATAAATACAAATGATGAGTGAATGCCATTAATGAATGAGAATGACTACATAACATGAAAATGAACCAATAACCAAATTATTAAATAAATAACCACGTGACTGACTGAATGATGAAATGAATGAACAAATGAATTAAATAAATACAAATTAGTGAGTGAAGAAGGAACCAATTCTTACATGCCTGAATGAATGAATGAATGAATGAAAGAGAATGATTAAATACAAATGAGTGAGTGAATGAATGAATGAATGATGACTGAAACACCTTATTAAATAAATACTTATGACGAATGAATGAATTAATTAATAAATGATTAAATAAACAAATTATTAAATAAATACAAACGAGTGACTGACTGAATGAATGAATGAATGAACAAATGAACGAATGAATGACTAATACATGAATACATGAACCATAACAAATGATTAAATAAATACAAATGAGTGAGTGTGCGTTTGTGAGTGAGTGAGTGAATGAATTAACAAATGATTAAATAAATACAAATGAGTTGGTGTGGCGTTTGTGGCGTGGTGAGTGAATTAACAATTTTAACTAAATCAAAATGAATGTATGAATGATGACTAAAGAATAGATGCATAATGCACAAATTAAACCCAAAAATTATTAAATAAATACAAATGAGTGTGTGTGTGTGTTTGTGAGTGATTGTGTGAATGCATGATTAATAAATACTTGATACTGTATGATAGAGAATGATTACATTATCTGAACAATAACCATATTAAATAAATACAAATGTGTGAGTGAGTGAGTGAATGAGTGAATGAATGAATGCTTAGAACTGTGAATTTTTCCTTGAATAAACAGACATTGTGTTTAGTTTCCCTTAAAGAAATAAACAAAAAAGGGTGATTTCTCTGTAAATAAAATTATATAAAAATAAAGAAATGTAAAAAATGATAAAAAGTACATTTGCAAAATTATTAAACAAAAAGATCTTTAAGATTTAATGGATTATTTTCAGTAAAGCTGCTTTGAAACAGTGTGTACTGTGAAAAGCTCAGCAAATCAATCATATGATTTAAAATAAATTTGATTATCAAATTACCATTAAAATAAACTCAATCATTCATTCCCTCCCTCCCTCATAAACGACTGATCTCAACTGGTCAGAGGAATTACATCTTTCGTCCCAAATATCCATTTTCTCCAATTTTAACATCGTTAAGAAATAAAACCGAACATTTCTAATAATCCGCGAGCTGTAATCAGTCCCAGCGCTTCAAAAGCGTGTTTTTTACATTCAGAAGGAGCAGCAAAGCCAAGCGGCGCCAGCTTGAACAACCCGGCCTTCCCTGATCCTAGTTTTACAGTCTCAGTACAATGTCAAAATGAGCTCGCCACTCACGGGTGAGTGTTGCGGGCAAAGCGTCTGCTCGGATCCATTGTCACTCTCCCCCTGAAATGAAAACAACAGTTATGAATGAGCTTCTGTCGGCTGCCATTGTTCCATCAAGTGTTTTTATTGCTGTCATTATAGTTTAACATCGCACTGTTAATTCTGTTAATTAAAAAGCTGATTGCTTTTGCCAGTCTGTGATCTCCATTTGGTGAGTCCATATGGTAGAAGATTACTTGTTGTAAATTTCAATGAAGTCGTATCAGAGCTCGGATACATATAATCAAGCAGTACAAGTCCTGAAATTAAGCCTATAAAACCTCAATTATATATTCCCTTGCATTCGTTTTGTGTACCTCCATTCCACCTAATATATAACTGTTGTGCTAGAATGGCAATTTAGGGAGGACGTGAAGCTTGATGAAATTTTGTGTACCTGAGATGCTGCAGTGATGCTGAAAACGCACATTCAGGTTAATAAAGATTTAAAAATGTGCAAGTTAGCATGTTCATGTCAGATCCAGGTGTGCCGAGTAAGTTAACAGGGTAAATACACAAGCCTAGGCTTGCAAATATAATAAAATGGGAACAATACAATAAGGAGGTGTTTGTATTTCAGCAGTCGAATACAAAGACTATTACAGCATTTACAGTTCAGTATTAAGTAGGGCTTTTTAACGCAGTGCCAAATTGCATTTCGTAATATGCTGTATTTATGCATGCAACAAAACATTTAGTGTAAAATAATGCAGGACTGGGCCATTGGGATTTGATTGGATTGCAAAAAATCGCCAATTTTATTATTTTTTATGGTTGTGTGAAATAGTAAATACGAAGCAATGTGCATGCCATTTGAGTCAATGGATATTTTGGACAATTTAGTATTTCTTTCTCTTGTTTTCACTTTCCAGGAAGATTTAGATTTAGACTAGTGTAACCAATTGAAAAGCAAAGTAAGTGCAATTGGTGCTTTATCAATAGCTACATTTACATGCAACCAAATGTGAGCACATTAAAATTCACATCAAAAATCTGACAACTGCCAAAAATCTGTTTATTGAAATATCCTGTTTTACCAGTTTACATGCAAATCAGTAACCTGGATTTACAAGATTTATTTCAAAATCAGGGTATTTCCTGGTGGTGACGTCAAAACGTAAGCATCCTACCACGAGTATGCCATGGGTGTTTAATGTAAGTTATGATCAGGGCATTAAAATTAACTTCGTCCCCCAAAAACGCCAAGCGAAAAAAAAGCAATGTGAGACAATCCGCTTGTTGACCCTATGGCATTTTTTTTTTCTGGTCCAATATATTTACATATATGTTGTAATAAATAATTTAAAAAAAAACAAAAAAAGTATATTATATAGTTATTTTTTAGTTTTTATTTTTTTTTATTGAAAATATAATTAGTTTCAAAGTTTCATATACCAAAATTTTTCAAATAAATTTGTGTCAAGAAAATACATTCACCATCTTATAGTATAACGTTTATTCAATAATTTATATTAAAAGATATTTACAAAAATATACTCACAAGGCCTACAAATACATTGCCTAAACTATATTATTAAAGATCCTTCGAAACACATTTGAGCTTTTTGTGGTCTTTCTTTAAATTTTTTAAATTTACAACAAAATATTTTAAAATATATTTTTCGGATTATGAGAATAAGCATATATTACTGCCCGACTCACTTTAATATTGATTTTCTAACTCTTGCATATAGCAAGCAATGCAATTAATAAATACCTAAACCCAATTTTAAACGCAACACTTTTGTTTTTGCCCGCATTTTTCATGAGCTGAACTCAAAGTCTAAGACTTTTTCTATGTACACAAATGCCTATTTCTCTCAAATATTGTTCTCAAATGTTTCTAAATCTGTGTTAGTGAGCACTTCCCCTTTGCCGAGATAATCCATCATATGAAGTGGCATATCAAGATACTGATTAGAAAGCATGATTATTGCATAGGTGTGCCTTAGGCTGGCTACAATAAAAGTTCATTCTAAAATGTGCAGTTTTATCACACAGTATAATGCCACAGATGTTGCAAGTTTTGAGCGTGCAATTGGCATGCTGACTGCTGGAATGTCCATCAGAGCTGTTGCCCGTGGATTGAATGTTCATTTCTCTACCATAAGCCATCTCCAAGGGCGTTTCAGAGAATTTGGCAGTACATCCAACCAGCCTCACAACTGCAGACCACTTGTAACCACACCAGCCCAGGACCTCCCCATCCAGCATCTTCACCTCCAAGATCATCTAAGACCAGCCACCCGGACAGCTGCTGCATAATCGTTTTTTGCATAACCAAAGAAGCTGAAAACCTCCCAGTTCTTGCATGGCCAGCATACTCACCGGACATGTCATCCATTGAGCATGTTTGGGATGCTCTGATCGGCGTATACGACAGCGTGTTCCAGGTCCTGCCAATATCCAGCAACTTCGCACAGCTATTGAAGAGGAGTGGAGCAACATTCCACAGGCCACAATTAACAGCCTGATCAATTCTATGCGAAGGAGATGTGTTGCACTTCGTGAGGCAAATGGTGGTCACACCCAGATACTGACTGGTTTTTGGACCCCCCAATACAGTAAAACTGCACATTTAGAGTGGCCTTTTATTGTGGCCAGCCTAAAGCACACACACCTGTGCAATAATCATGCTGTCTAATCCGCATCTTGATATGCCACACCTGTGAGGTGGATGGGTTATCTCGGCAAATGAGAAGTGCTCACTAATACAGATTTATACAGATTTGTGAACAATATGTGAGAGAAATAGGCCTTTTGTGTACAAAAAAAAGTCTTAGATCTTTGAGTTCGCTCATGAAACTGGGGCAAAAACAAAGTGATTTGTTTATAAGTTTTGTTCAGTGTACTTCACCATTATAATCCAGTATAATAATCCCTACCCACTGTATTTCAACTGTACTTCACAATGTGTTTAAAAATAAAATTGATTATTAATAGTAAATAATATAAATACATGTATAATTGTGATATCATCAAATGCAAAACTGTGATTGTCATGTTTTTTTTGTTTGTTTTTGTTTTCACAAAGAATAAATCACAATAGTCCTAAATAAAGGCTTTGTTTTGTTTAAAACAGGCATTCTTTACTTTTTGCTCAATGTTTAAAACACAGAGTTTCTCACTGGTAGTTGTGACATTTTGGTTGCATTGTTTCCTGCAAATATGATCACGTGACAGGACTTAAACACTATATTAGTTATGCCATTATAAGAGAGATGGAAAAATCTGTTACATTTTGATAAAAGATTATGAAAACCTAATTTTTAATAATGTGCTTTGATAACAAACAGCACATTTAATTTAATTCTTTAAGTCGAGATAGATTTTGCAGAGTTAGTGATCACATGAAAAAGCATCAGTTTACTGAACGTTGCTCAGCAAGACTAGCAAACCTGCAAGAAAAAAAAGACCACCGTATGAAATCCACCCGTCAGCAAAACAAGAAGCCCCTTTTGCCACAAAGCATACTCGTAAATCAGAATGACATGAAGGCTGATAGTCTCTGATAGGCTGCTTTTATTGGTGCCCTGTGGCTCTATAGAAGAGCTGGTGTGACTGCTTACATATGCTACCTGCATCCCGCAAGAATCCCATAAACTGATGGCACACAAACTTGGGACGCATATCTAGCCAATGATTTGCAAAGAGAAGCCACCGAGGGATCAGTGTTTCCAGCAGGCCGGATGCAGTGAAGATACCACACGAGATCGGCCCGCAGCGAGCGCTAACGTTGACGCGGTCGGCTAACAAAGATGAGATGCAAGGTGACTTATCAGCTGCGTTTAGGATGGACAGAAAGAGTGCACGTCCACCTGGAAAACTCCATGACAGACGGCCTCTTATTTAAAACACGTGTACGTGTGTGCGTGTCAGACTTATGCAAAATTTACCAGCTCACACTTCCCATGAGGCTGTCTTTGCGGTATGTTCCTGAGCGGAGAGAGTGCTGCTGATGGGAACTAGGTCTAACCTGAAAAAAGCTTCTCCACTCCACTTCTCATGTCAGAGGAGCTCATTGTGTTCTGATGCTGATGAGCGAGAGGGAAGGAGGTTTGTTATGCAAGGCCGGGCTACATGTCCTGGCCACAGGCACTTTACCAACAGTTTAAGGGTGCCAAAAGAGAAGTTTGAGAGTGACACTGACCTTTTAATGACAATGAGGATGTAGGTATATGTAGGGCTGGATCTCACAAAGAAAATGCGGTGTCATATTTCACCTCAGAATCAAAAGATGAACATTTATACATAAATATATAAATATACAACAATATACTGTATATATATATATACACACACACACACAAACGCATATTCCCATTTTGATTTACATGTAGTTCTAATATAGTTTTGCTATAATCTGTGTATATTCGGATACTCGCGCCGAAAAAATTGCAGACTACTGAGGCGTTCACAAATTTATAGGTTTTAAAAGCTGAAAAAGATATTTGGAGGTGTTAGCAAATACACTTGTAGTACGACATTCGATCGGGTGGATGTTAAAGACTGAAGGGCATGGGAGCTCTAATGAATTAGTAGGGGGTGGCGTTTAAGTTTACGATTCGCAATAATAAACAGACTCAACATAGATATATTAATTTAAAAGTATTACTGTACTTCACGATTTATTTAAAAATATCTATTTTTAGATGAAATTTTAGAATTACAATATAATATGAAAATAGAATAAATAGTATTTCCAATGTATTCTCTTGAATTTTGCAAAAAGAAAACGAATGCAATTAATAACATGACAAATTAAATTCAGTAAATAAATACTATCACAATGTACTTTTAGATGTACAGGTGCATCTCAATAAATTAGAATGCCGTGGAAAAGTTCATTTATTTCATTAATCAACCTCCAATTGTGAAACTTGTGTATTAAATAAATTCAGTGCACACAGACTGAAGTAGTTTAAGTCTTTGGTTCTTTTAATTGTGATGATTTTGGCTCACATTTAACAAAAACCCACCAATTCATTATCTCAACAAATTTTAATATGGTGACATGCCAATCAGCTAAGCAACTCAAAACACCTGCAAAGGTTTCATGAGCCTTCAAAATGGTCTCTCAGTTTGGTTCACTAGGCTACACAATCATGGGGAAGACTGCTGATCTGACAGTTGTCCAGAAGACAATCCTTGACACCCTTCACAAGGAGGGTAAGCCACAAACATTCATTGCCAAAGAAGCTGGCTGTTCACAGAGTGCTGTATCCAAGCATGTTAACAGAAAGTTGAGTGGAAGGAAAAAGTGTGGAAGAAAAAGATGCACAACCAACCGAGAGAACCGCAGCCTTATGAGGATTGTCAAGCAAAATCGATTCAAGAATTTGAGTGAACTTCACAAGGAATGGACTGAGGCTGGGGTCAAGGCATCAAGAGCCACCACACCCAGACATGTCAAGGAATTTGGCTACAAAGGGAATTTTGTCTACATTTTGTCGTATTCCTCTTGTTAAGCCACTCCTGAACCACAAACAACGTCAGAGGCGTCTTACCTGGGCTAAGGAGAAGAAGAACTGGACTGTTGCCCAGTGGTCCAAAGTCCTCTTTTCAGATGAGAGCAAGTTTTGTATTTCATTTGGAAACCAAGGTCCTAGAGTCTGGAGGAAGGGTGGAGAAGCTCATAGCCCAAGTTGCTTGAAGTCCAGTGTTAAGTTTCCACAGTCTGTGAGGATTTGGGATGCAATGTCATCTGCTGGTGTTTTGGTCCATTGTGTTATTTGAAAACCAACATCACTGCACCCGTTTACCAAGAAATTTTGGAGCACTTAATGTTTCCTTCTTTTTGAAGATGCTGATTTCATTTTTTAGCAGGATTTGGCACCTGCCAACACTGCCAAAAGCAACAAAAGTTGGTTAAATGACCATTGTGTTGGTGTGCTTGACTGGCCAGCACTCACCAGACCTGAACCCCATAGAGAATCAATCGGGTATTGTCAAGATGAAAATGAGAAACAAGAGACCAAAACTGCAGATGAGCTGAAGGCCACTGTCAAAAGAAACCTGGGCTTCCATACCACCTCAGCATGCCACAAACTGATCACCTCCATGCCACGCTGAAGTGAGGCAGTAATTAAAGCAAAAGGAGGCCCTACCAAGTATTGAGTTCATGTACAGTAAATTAACATACTTTCAGAAGGACAACAATTCACTAAAAATGTTTTTTTTTATTGGTCTTGTGAAGTATTCTAATGTGTTGAGATAGGGGAATTGGTGGGTTTTTGGTAAATGTGAGCAAACTCATCACAATTAAAAGAACCAAAGACTAACTACTTCAGTCTGTGTGCATTGAATTATTTAATACACGAGTTTTAATACACATCGGGAACTTTTCCACGACATTCTAATTTATGAGATGCACCTGTACTTCATAATATATTTAAAAATGTGTGTGTGTCTGTATATATATATATATATATATATATATAGATATAATAGTCACAATTGTTTTGTAGAAATGCAAAAATTAAGGCTTGGTTTTCTTTAAAACTTGCATTCTTTATTGTTAGACCACAATTTTCCACCATTTTTCTGACACGCATTCGTGAATGCAAATGCAAGTACATATTTGTCTTTCCAGTGAAATTTTGCCATGACGGAGCATCAGTTTCTGCTACGGTACCTTTAAGATTGAATAACTTCAGTTATGATTTGCTAACTGTTTGCATGTGAAATCAGTATCAACACTTGTTTTCCATGATATGTTCCCTTTAAATGACAACTTTAAACATATGGCGTGCACAGAAAATTAATTTACCAGCCAATTAATTGACTAAGCATCTGCAGACTCTGGTCATGTGACAGCAGTGACAAGGATTCGATGACAGCTTTATTCTGGGAAATTTGCAGGGGCCTCAACATCTCTGAGAATAATTCGCAAACGCGACTTCACCAGTACATCTCAATCCCAGAATCCCAAGCAAAGGCTTTGAGCTACTCTCACTCGCCCGTGGCTATGACAGGTCACGAACCGGCCTTCTTATCCCTCTGATGACCAGCAGCGGATCTGGAACCCTCGACCGCCGGACCCCGAGGCTCCAGACCGCTGTCACAGCTGACGCTATCATGTCGAGCACGTACTGCGCAGATAGGAAGGCGTGTTTGACCCAGGAGAGTGAGGACTGACCTACTTTGGGCGATTCCTCTCATTTCTGCAGGCAGGGACAGCAAAGTAAGGTTTGAAGGACACACTAGATCTACCTGCTCTCTCATGCTTCAGCTCAATGTCTGCTTCTTGGGGATTTGTTAGCTGGGAAGACTGTAAAAGTAGACCTAATAAAGCTGTGATTCTCGAGCGCTGGGACAAATCTGACTGCAAACCTGAGAACAGAAAAAAGTTTTAGGGTTATCGGTTGATGAAAAAAAACATTCACTGCTGAGAAATGGAGATCATTCAATGACATTACATTACTGTGTTAGACGAGTAAATCACTGAACAGACATGATAAAAACTGACTTCAATATATGTCAATATATGCTTGAAAATAAAATTTGCCATATATCAAATATATTGAAAAACATAAAAAAAATATATTTTTAAATAATGAAGTACAGTTGATATTTTGTGTGTATATAAAATTTATAATATACATAGCTAAAAATTACATTAATAGTATATTTATTATAAATACTCTTAATCCACTTTTTTGAGAACTAAGAGACAATCCAGTGGACAGGTATATAGGTTTACATTTGTGACCTTAAAATGTATTTATATAAAAAAAAAAAAAAAAAAAAAAATATTTTTTAATTTTTCAATGTGATATAAAAAATTTTTTTAAATACCTCACTCTGCTCCTTGAATACAGTTTGATATATATATATATCTAGAGAGAGAGAGAGAGACGAGAGAGAGAGGGAGAGAGACTAAGATCTTCTAAAGAGAAGTCAGTTGAAAAACAGCATCAAATTACATTCAGACTTTCAATAGAAAGTACATATTTTCAAATAATAATATTTTTAGTAATCGAATTTATATTTTGTCAGTTTATCGTAATGATCATTAGAATTTTATCAATTATATTATTATATCTAATTTAGATTTAAACAATAATATATATCTATTATATACGTGGGGGAAAAAAGTCTTTAGTCAGCCACCAATTGTGCAAGTTCTCCCAATTTAAAAAGATGAGAGAGGCCTGTAATTTCATCATAGGTATACCTCAACTATGAATACAAAATGAGAAAAAAATCCAGAAAAATCACATTGTAGGCTTTTTAAAGAATTTATTTGCAAATTATAGTGGAAAATAAGTATTGGTCAATAACAAAATTTCATCTCAATACTTTGTTATATACCCTTTGTTGGCAATGACAGATGTCAAACGTTTTCTGTAAGTCTTCACAAAGGTTTTCACACACTGTTGCTGGTAGTTTGGCCCATTCCTCCATGCAGATCTCCTCTAGAGCATAATGTTTTGGGGCTGTCGCTGGGCAACACGGAATTTTCAACTCCCTCCAAAGATTTTCTATGGGGTTGAGATCTGGAGACTGGCTAGGCCACTCCCGGACCTTGAAATGCTTCTTACGAAGCCACTCCTTCGTTGCCGGGCGGTGTGTTTGGGATCATTGTAATGCTGAAAGACCCAGCCACGTTTCACCTTCAATGCCCTTGCTGATGGAAGGTTTTCACTCAAATCCAGGGGGGGGGGATACATGGCCCCATTCATTCTTTAGTTTACACGGATCAGTCGTCCTGGTCCCTTTGCAGAAAAACAGCCCCAAAGCATGATGTTTCCACCCCCATGCTTCACAGTAGGTATGGTGTTCTTTGGATGCAACTCAGCATTCTTTCTCCTCAAGTTGAGTTTTTACCAAAAGTTCTATTTTGGTTTCATCTGACGATATGACATTCTCCCAATCCTCTTCTGGATCATCCAAATGCTCTCTAGCAAATTTCAGACGGGTCTGGACATGTTCTGGCTTAAGCAGGGGGACACGTCTGTCACTGCAGGATTTGAGTACCTGGCGGCGCAGTGTTTTACTGATGGTAGCCTTTGTTACTTTTGGTCCCAGCTCTCTGCAGGTCATTCACTAGGTCCCCCCAGTGTGGTTCTGGGATTTTTGCTCACAGTTCTTGTGATCATTTTGACCCCACGGGGTGAGATCTTGCGTGGAGCCCCAAATCGAGGGAGATTATCAGTGGTCTTGTATGTCTTCTATTTTCTAATAATTGCTCCCACAGTTTTTTTTTTTCACACCAAGCTGCTTACCTATTGCAGTTTCAGTCTTCCCAGCCTGGTGCAGGTCTCAATTTTGTTTCTGGTGTCCTTTGACCGCTCTTTGGTCTTGGCCATGGTGGAGTTTGGAGTGGGACTGTTTGAGGTTGTGGACAGGTGTCTTTTATACTGATAACGAGTTCAAATAGATGTCATTAATACAGGTAACGAGTGGAGGAAAGAGGACCCTCTTAAAGAAGAAGTTACAGGTCTGTGAGAGCCAGAAATCTTGCTTGTTTGTAGGTGACTAAATACTTATTTTCCACCATAATTTGCAAATAAATTATTTTAAAATCCTACCATGTGATTTTCTGGATTTTTTTTCTCATTTTGTCTCTCATATTTGAGGTATACCTATGATTAAAATTACATGCCTCTCTCATCTTTTTAAGTGGGAGAACTTGCACAATTGGTGGCTGACTAAATACTTTTTTGCCCCACTGTATACTGAACAAAATTATAAATGCAACACTTTTGTTTTTGCCCCCATTTTTCATGAGTTCAAAGATCTAAGACTTTTTCTATGTACAAAAGGCCTATTTCTCTCAAATATTGTTTACAAATCTGTCTAAATCTGTGTTAGTGTGCACTTCTCCTTTGCTGAGATAATCCATCCCCCTCACAGGTGGCATATCAAGATTCTGATTAGACAGCATGATTATTGCACAGGTGTGCCTTAGGCTGGCACAATAAAAGGCCGCTCTAAAATGTGCATTTTTACTGTATTTGGGGGTCCGGGGGGGGGTCCGAAAACCAGTCAGTATCTGGTGTGACCACCATTTGCCTCACGCAGTGCAACACATCTCCTTCGCATAGAGTTGATCAGGTTGTTGATTGTGGCCTGTGGAATGTTGGTCCACTCCTCTTCAATGGCTGTGCGAAGTTGCTGGATATTGGCAGGAACTGGAACACGCTGTCGTATACGCCGAACCAGAGCATCCCAAACATGCTCAATGACTGACATGTCCAGTGAGTATGCTGGCCATACAAGAACTGGAATGTTTTCAGCTTCCAGGAATTGTGTACAATTCCTTGCAACTGGCCGTGCATTATCATGCTGGCACCATGAGGTGATGGTCGTGATGAATGGCACAACAATGGGCCTCATGATCTCGTCACGGTATCTCTGTGCATTCAAAATGCCATCAATAAAATGCACCTGTGTTCGTTGTCCATAACATACGCCTGCCCATACCATAACCCCACCGCCACCATGGGCCACTCGATCCACAACATTGACATCAGCAAACCGCTTACCCACACGACGCCATACACGCTGTCCTGCCATCTGCCCTGTACAGTGAAAACCGTGATTCATCTGTGAAGAGAACACCTCTCCAAGGTGCCAGACGCCATCGAATGTGAGCATTTGCCCACTCAAGTCGGTTACGACGACGAACTGCAGTCAGGTCGAGACCCCGATGAGGACGACGGGCATGCAGATGAGCTTCCCTGAGACTGTTTCTGACAGTTTGTGCAGAAATTCTTTGGTTATGCAAACCGATTGTTGCAGCAGCTGTCCGGGTGGCTGGTCTCAGACGATCTTGGAGGTGAAGATGCTGGATGTGGAGGTCCTGGGCTGGTGTGGTTACACGTGGTCTGCGGTTGTGAGGCCGGTTGGAGGTACTGCCAAATTCTCTGAAACGCCTTTTGAGACGGCTTATGGTAGATAAATGAACATTCAATTCACGGGTATCAGCTCTGGTGGACATTCCTGCAGTCAGCATGCCAATTGCACGCTCCCTCAAAACTTGCGACATCTGTGGCATTGTGCTGTGTGATAAAACTGCACATTTTAGAGTGGCCTTTTATTGTGGCCAGCCTAAGCAACACCTGTGCAATAATCATGCTGTCTAATCAGTATCTGTGCCACACCTGTGAGGTGGATGGATTCTCTCGGCAAAGGAGAAGTGCTCACTAACACAGATTTAGACAGATTTGTGAACAATATTTGAGATAAATAAGCCTTTTGTGTACATAGAAAAAGTCTTAGATCTTGAGTTCAGCTCATGAAAAATGGGGCAAAAACAAATGTATGTGTATATATTTGTGTGTATATATATGTGTGTGTGTGGGTGTGGTGTGGGTGTTTTTATCATTTTTAAATAAGAAGATACAGAAATAGAATTTATAATAATAATTAAATTTAAAATGTATAATTTCTTTTATAAATAATTTATCTTTCTTTTTCTTTCTTTCTTTCTTTTAAATGAAAGCTGTATTGTTGCCAGGTAAGAATGTGGGCCATTTCATCCGACAGTACGTCTCCAGAATCAGTGAAGGCTTTGACTGTGTATGACTAAGCTTGGACAGAACAGGCCATTTTCATCTTAAGCAGCTAGTTATTTAGGCAGACTAACAGATTATCAGTGGCATGCGACTGACAAACCTTTCTAATTAAGTCAGCACTTTCCGACAGTTAAAGGAACAGTTGAACCTAAAATGACAATTTTGGCACCAGTGACTCACCCGTGTGTTGTTTCAACCCTCTATTATTTTCTTTTGTTGTTTGAACTTCTTATGAGATTAGCATGCATTATTTCTTCACAGAAAAGCATCATAAAAGTACTTACACCCCTAATGCTAAAGCACCACTTGACATGAATCTCAGGGCTGAAATGGCCTCGGTTTCAATTTAATGGGAATAAGTGAAACCTGTTTTCAAAACTGCTATGGTACGTTTCATTGTTATGGTTTATCTAACAGTTTAAAGCATCTGAATCTGAGAACTAAACGCGTTGCTCTGTCGCTGTGTAACTCTTGTCTTCACAGGTCTTTGAATGCTTTAACGCTGGACCGTCTGCCAGACCGTGTTCTCACTGCAAAGGAATGCCTCCGTCTACAGAATAAAGACATACACACTGCTCTTTCTGACATAGAGTACAGCGTCTCTCATGTCTTTGACATCTACAGTATCAGTCCAGGACTCTGAATCCAGCGCTAGCATGTCTGCACGGAGGGAGAATGACAGACAACTGATCTTTCGCTGCACAAAAAGGCAAGACATTCGGCAGATACACTTTTACAGTAAACCACAGAATAATGGCCTTGCTTTGCACACCTAAACATCCAAACACAAATCTGTTGATCATGGTAGAATGGTATCACTGCCAGATTATATATCTATCTATTAATCATTATTCTTTGTGTGTGTGTGTGTGTTGTGTGTATGTATAATATATATTTTGTACTGTGTATATATATATATAATATATATATATATATATACATATATATATATATATTTTTTTTTTTTATATATATATATATATATATGCAAATATTTGCCTGTGTTGCCACTAAAAATGACCTTAAAATCGATTCCAACTCCTTCAACAAGATTTTATTTTTTAAATTTAATGTAATTTTGTTTTGTTTTTATTATGGTAAGATATAAGGTATATTTCATACAATTTGTTTTAGAAAATAGATTTTTAGATTAGGATCTGTTATATACGGATATTTTCTTATATCATCTTATCAACTTTTGCATCGAAAAATTAATATTTCTTGTTTTAAGGATATTTTTACTGGAAAACAAGACAAAAATAATGATTAAGAAAATGATTTTCTGCATTTCAGATCATGACGTGACATGAAATCGAAGGTGAACTAATTTGTAATTTTGTCAATTCAAAAGCAATTGTGAGAATCAGACACCGTGACTCATTTTCTTTTATGAAACACCAAATTGGCATGAACGGGTGGATTTGAGATTCTCTTCTTCTGACTGTGGGTGTGTCACAGTCATCATCGAGTATTAACTTAATTACTTACATGAGCGATCAAATCATCACTAATGAATTATGGGATTTTTTCGAGGACATGTTTACGCTTATAGTGTTCTAGAAACGGCAAGAGAGGAATCTTGAAAAACCTGCAGATTTATAAAGGCTCATTTAATGTTAAATACAACTTAAGCTCTACATTATCGCCATGTCTGTGGTATGCTGTCGATTACAAAAGCAAAGCATTTCGACTCATCCCTCAGTTTATATAAACGGACAGAAAACAAGTTCACAGTCATGCACTTACAGTGAAAGTTAGATGTCAGGGGAATGAGAAGTTTTAAAAGCAGAAATGTATTTTGATGAATAAAAATTTGATGTGATCTGTATATTTGTCTAAATAATCTATCAGGAGACATTTTGAAGCGCATTCCAAGTCAACACTCTAAAAAATAAAGGTTGCAAAAGGGAACAACAGAAACTTTCAGAGAACATTCTAAAGAACATCTTAATAATCTAAAGAACCTTTTTCCGTTATAAAGAACTTTTGTGAAATAAAAAGGTTCCATAGATGTTAAAATAGTCTTCATGGAACCATCGATGCCAATAAAGAACCTTTATTTTTATGTGTGTAACGTCTGTGTATAAATGTGTATATTTGTAGTGTTTTGAAGCTGTACCATATAGTTTAGAATGAGAAAAATCCAAAATATCCAAAAAGATGTTACTAAAAATACTCCCCTCTTCCAAATCCCATTTACTCAGCATGCCAGGTTTGACATACCAAGCACATGTTGGTAATTTCCTCACATAAAGCTATCATATGACTTCAGAACACTTGGAAAGTCATACACGATTCATATGAACTACTTTCAACTACTTTTTTTGGGATCCTTTCATGTTAACACAAAAATCAAACGAGTTTTGAACCACATAAAGATAAATAAATTAATTACTTTTGTGGGTAAATTAACAATTTAACACTTTTCACGTCGTATGCCGTACGGGGTTATTATAGGTAACTAAGAGGGTGTTTACATGACACCATTTTCAACTAAAAACGGAAAACTTTTTATGCGTTTTGGCCGTTCATTTACAAAACAATGGCGTTTTGGGAGCCTGAAAAAGCAAACATTTAAAAACATGTTTCAAAGTGTAATCTTTTTAAACCAATATTTTGGTATTATACAATATAACCATTATCGTCTCTGTGTAAAGTACAAAAACAAATAATAATAATTGCGAAAACGGTGACGCATTGCACATGCATTACGTGTTCAGTTTATAGGTATGTGTTGCAGGTGTTTAGTGTTTCTTTACAAATTGACATTGCCAGCTACTGACCTGGAATGCATAGTATAGCATTTTTAGTCTTTTCGGCGGATCCATGTGTTGGAATGTTTTACGCAGAGCCGATCCTCCCTATATGCAAAATACGCAAGCTGCGTAGGGCCCTCCGAAACACCAGGGGGCCCCCTTGCTCTCAAAGATGATTTAATTTTAGTTTCGTTTTTGAATTTGACCAGAGGTTATGAAAACATGAATGATCATTTATTTTAATGTGGTGCGCTGTCGCCCTTTCTACGTAAAAATCAGTCAAATCATGTAACGTGAATGTCGTATTGTCTTGATCGAGACGAGTTAAACGAGTTGAAAGCGTACCGAGCCGCGGAAGAGACACTGTTTCTCAAGCGCTTTCCGCGAGCGCGATTCGAGACGGCGTGAAACACGGACAAATGCGTTTCATTCATTCGTTCATAACACAGTTTTGCGTAGAGCCCCCAGAAGTCTAGGATCGGCACTGGTTGTACGCAAAACTTTTCAAAAATGCAAAGGAACTTTTCCGTTTTTAGTGCACCATTGTCATGTAAACGTACCCTGAAACTGAAATTAAAAACATTCCCTTCTCACTTACTTGAAATAAAATTAATGTTAACTTAAATTAAATAAAATATTTTTAAAAACATATTTCAGCTAGTTGCCAAGGCAACATTTCTAAATTCTAAAATAAATAAAACTAAAATAAAAATGTATAAAAACTATATACTAAAAATTGCCAAATGACAAAAAAAATTACTAAAACTTTAAATAAAATAAAGTTAAAATGAAAATAAAATTCAGAATATTCACAATATTACCAAAAATATAATCAGATCTCATACCAAAATAACTCTGACTTGAATTATCTTTTTTCCATATACTTTTTACTATGATACATAGCATAGTCAACCTAAATCTCCGATGATTCTCTCCTACAATGCACTGAATACTCCTTTACATAAAAGCATCACTTGCACATGCTTGCTCCGGCCCCAGTCCCTATAAAACCCCTACAATTTAATGCAATTTCACTTTTTAATTAAGCCGTACCGTGTCATAAATCACGAATCAGGATAATTAACAAAATAACAGAGGCTGATAATGTACAGGCTCGCCTTAAATCTCCAAAGGTCCCGTCGCTGGGCAGTAATAAAGAGCAAATAATGGTGTGGCTGCTTGATATTTTGGTGCTGGAAGTACTGTGAAAATAACACCTTTAACAGCACTGCGGTCTTAATTTGTAGAGGCCGCCTTGCGCTGCTCTTCTCGGGAGGCAGGTCATTTATCATTTAGGCGGCCGTTATTTTTAATGAGTCTGTTATCATTCATTTTAGGGCATCCCACCTTTCCTTGACATGGATAGTATTTCTTTTTATATAGGACACAGGATTTATGCCTCCCTCTCTCAGCATTTCACTCGTCAGCCACAGCCGCTCTTTCTTTCAGTGTCTTTCTTCCTCTTTCTTTCTTTCTCTCATCTCTATTTCTTTCACTAACTCCCTCTCTGCGACCACTTTTTCCTCTCTCTCCGGACAGGAAGCCGTCATGCTTGATGGCACTTTTGGGGTTAGAGCTGGAAATCCTCATTTGAGTGAAAAAGTGTGTCATTTTTTTTATGTTAAAACATTTTCTCCTATTCCAGTTTAATATGTTGAGTCAGTTATAAGTTAGACATTCATAGGCTGATTTTCCTGAAAAGTGGCACAATCAAAACACTGACGGCTGTTTGACACTGACTCAACCAATGGCATGAGTTTGGAGCGAGGCCATCTGTTTAACCAACCAATTGCAGAGGGGGAGGGGTGAGTCCAGGAAACCTGTTTGTAAACAGTCATTGTTTTGCTAATTCTTTTAGTGACGCTAGTGGTGCAGAAATGACACACTTTGTCTGTAGAAGACACTGGAACCAAATTATTTTCATCATTTCAATTGCATTCTTGACAAGGCCAAATACAGAATGAGACTAGTCTAATTCATGAATGATTTCGCATCGTGAGTAAATTTATCTTGTTTTTAGGCTGTTTAAGGGTATTATTTCATTGGGAAAATATATTTAAAAATACTGATTGCACTGAATATTATTTCAGTTACTTACACACAGAAAATAATAACTAAAACTAAAGTGACCAAAAAAAATGTAATTGAAATAAAACTAAAATAAAATAAAATAAATAAAATAAAAAATAAAAAATAAAAAATATAAATAAAAAAATAAATAAAATAATAAATAAAAAAATAAATAAAAAGTAGGGGGTTTCAATTTCAAAGCACTACAGGACTCAATAAGATACTAATCATAAAAACATATATTGTTTTTTTCTCAGAAGTACTCCCATACTTCAAATAAGATCAAATCAAATAAATAAAACAAATAAAATAATAATAAAAGTATGTGTTTTCATTAAAGCACTACAGTAATCACATAAAGATAATATAACTAAAAAATATTATTGTTTTGTTCTTCTCAGAGTACTAACAAGAATCAAGAAATCAAAACTAAAATACAATATTTTGGTTTTCTTCAAATATACTACAAAATAAAATAAATGTTTTCTCAAAAGAAATACATGATAAAAGAAAATATCAATGAAAACACCAAGTATCTATAAATCAAATAACTATCAATAGATAAGATAAAATAAATTTTTTTTTTAAAGCACTACAAGAAATCAAATGAAAAAAAAAACAAAATCTTATTTGTTTTTATTCAACGCACTACAAAATAATTTGATTGTCTTTCTCACAAGTACCACATATATATATATATATATATTATATATTATAAAAATATAATATATATATAATCGATATATATCTATTATATATAGATATCTATATATATATAATCTATATAAATTTTATTATTTTAGGTGGTTGTTTTCAAAGGTACTGCCAGAATAAAAAGGTAATGGGATTGTTTAATAGAGGTTTTAAGTTGTTATGTTCCAATTCCCATTTCTGTTTAGGGAGATCGATGGACTTCTGCTCATCTATCTCTAAAAAGCCTCATCGTCCAATTCAAATGGAAACAAAGGTCAGCGTGGACCATTTTTCCTACATTTGTAACTGCAACTACCTCAGAGTTTGGCAGCTGAATGTAGGTGGGTTGCAGCGGCACGTCTACAGGTGTGGTTATTTCAGGGCAGACTGGAGCTTTTCTAAATGCAGTAACTCTTCCCTTGATGTGGCCTATCATTCAGCTCATGTCGAGCTGTGACAAGACATGACACGTTTTGACAGATTATGACAACAGGTTGGCCCACACATCTGATTCTCTGCTTGTTAACCAGCATTAACCAGCACATCCACTCAACGTCAGTGAGGAAACTGATGGCGAGGTTGATGTTTGTTGTTATTTTCAGATTTTTTGATGAATGTCTGGCTTAGGGTGCGCAAACATATTGCTTAAAGGGATAAATTACCCAAAAATAAAATCCCTGTCATCATTTACTCACCCTCTCAAGTTGTTTCAATCCTGTATGAATGTTTTTCTTCTGTTGGACACAAAAGAAGATATTTTGAAGAATGTTAGTAACCAATCAATTGACGGTAGCCATTGGCTTCAATTGTGTGTGTGTTTTTTCTTTTCTTCATTTTTTCCATACTATGGAAGTCAATGGCTACCAGCAAGAGTTTGGTTACCAACATTCTTCAAAATATCTTCTTTTGCATTCAACGGAAGAAAGAAACTCATTCAACCAAAAATAAAATTTTTTGGAGGGAACTATCCCTTTAATGGGGAAAATGCCTATTTTAAAGGCATAATCTAGCCAAAAATGGAAATTCTGTCATCATTTATTCACCCTCATGTCAGTCCAAACATGTACGAATTTATTTTCTTCTGTGGACCTTAAAAGAAGTTATGTTGATAACCAAGCAGTTTTGGTAACCATTGACTTTCATTGCATGGACAAATAATACAATGAAAGTCAATGGGAAATGCAACTCTTTGGTTACCAACATTCTTCAAATATATATTTTTTATGTTCATTAGAAAATTGGAACGACAAATGATGACAGAATGTTCATTTCTGAGTGAAATATCCCTTTTAAATGGATAGTTAATCCAAAAAATATGGGGTTGGAATGACAGGAGGACAAGTAATAATTACATAATTTAGATTTTTGGCTAATTATTCCTTTAATATGCGGATTACATTCATTCCTCACATATGCTAATATATCATGTTTTAAACTGTCCATCAGTCAAAGTAAAATCTATCAAACTCCACATTTGCCTTGCAAAACGACACAAACTCTTTAGCCAAAAACATGAGCCACTTTCACGTCCCATGACGACTGACCCTCAAGGTTTCACTTGATATATGAGCCGTTCAGTCTGTCTGTTTTGCTCTTCATTTTAGCATGATGCCTGGGTGTAAATATGCTTTCTCAAAAATATCCTGCAAAATGATGCCAGCGTTTTCCCTGCGTTCGCACCGCGCCGCAGACTAATAATGTGAGTTTATTGTTCAATGCAGTACGGAACGAGGATATGTCAACAGTCAAAAATGTGCGCTGGAACAATGGAATGTCTGTTTAATGTGAGATGTGTGGGTGGTGCTTCAGGATTGTTCTCTTGATTTATGAGGTTCCTGTGCTTTTTTTACAGTAAGGCTTAGCGCAATATGTCCTCGGAGCTATATCCTGTTGGGAGCAGTGACCGACATGTGTTCCTGTTTTGGAATGGTGTGGCATTCGTCTCTGGCCAGAATCTCCATGGTGCTTATCACCGCCATATGGGATACTGGCACAGAAAGACGGTGCGGCAAAACAGGGCTGCATCACACGACTGCGGGTGAATGCTTCTGCATTAAGAAGTCGAATGCATCAAATGTGCTGTGCAAATGTATACAGGCCCGTTTATGTGGCGTAAGACTAATGTGAGCTGAATAATGACTCTATTGTTTTCTGTAGAGCTGCTTACAGCTGAACTGAACTTGTTTCATGATTGATATACTTCAGAAAAAAGGTACAAGCTGCCACTGGGGTGGTAACCTAAGGTACAAAAGCTAAAAAGTACACCTTTGTACTTTATTTACCCCTAAATAGTACATATTAGTACCTTGAAGGCACACAAAAACATTAGTATGTTTTGAAAAGGTACTGCCCTAGTGACGGTTTTGTACCGGTATTAATAAATAAATAAATAAAAATGCACAGTCAAAAATCAAAAGTTGAGAAAACATGAAAAAACTTGAGGGAAGTAGCTTGCAATGAATCATGTTTTTTACTTGAAGATCCACGCTCAGTTATCTTGCATTTCAAGTTAATACGAACATTAGTATTTGTCTAACTTGTGTATCAGTTTGTTGAGCAGAAAATGTTATATAGAATTACTTCTGTAAACCAACGCATTGTATTAATGTGCTGTAAAGGAAGACATTTCGCTTAAAGAGAATGGTGACTTGAAATGTCACGTTTACAACAAAATATAATCAAAAACACTACACAGAGCTAAAACATTATTTATGAATAATAAATACACTGAACAAAATTATAAACGCAACACTTTTGTTTTTGCCCCCATTTTTCATGTGCTGAACTCAAAGACTTTTTCTATGTACACAAAAGGCCTATTTCTCTCAAATATTGTTCACAAATCTGTCTAAATCTGTGTTTAGTGAGCACTTCTCCTTTGCCGAGATAATCCATCCACCTCACAGGTGTGGCATATCAAGATGCTGATTAGACAGCATGGTTATTGCACAGGTGTGCCTTAGGCTGGCCACAATATATTTATGCAAGAATATCCCATGCTTTGACCAAAAACAAAATTAGTTAGTAAATAATAAATTATTTAATTAACTTAATTTAATATGTTATGTAATGTCAACTTTTTCTACATTCGATAGTTGAATGAATCTTTAAAATACACTGAAATAAAACTGATGTAGAAACAATTTCACAATTAATGACAAAGATACATTGAAATTTTGAAATAAAACATGACATTTCGAAGCAACAACAAATAGTATTTTCTTGCAAAATGCTCTTCAAAAATCTTTGTTTTATTTGCTACTTCAAAAAAGTTTTAAATGGAAGTTGGACTTTTCTTTCAACAGTAAAAATACTTTAAGAAATGATGTGAACAATAAGTCAACATATGGTTTTCCATTACTTTAACTCGTCAAAATAATTTAACCAATTTGAACTTCACACAAGATTCAAAAATGTTGAAGTTTAATTTTTTAAGTTTTAGGTTGAAATGACTTGTGCGGGCAATTTGATTATAGGTCAAACGTAAGGATTTAGTTTTTAAGTTTATAATGATCTAAACTGATTTGAGCTGAATAATGGCAGCATTGTTTCATATTTGAAGAAGTTTTCACCATGAATTATATTATTTTCCCATACTGTTTGAAACACTTTATAAGCACTTTGTAAATAGAGGTGACTCGATTTGTCTAATACGATGCATGTACGCTGTGGATTGCACATGCATGCCAACACGCCCACACATGCTCGCTCCGTGCCCGCAATTCCATCAACACACACCTCCACACACCCATGTGCCCGGATAACCACGGCCAAGCCCACACACGGTTATTTTGGCTGTGGTTTCGTGGCGAATGGAGGGAAGGTTTGCACCAGGGGCCTCGTTCGGAGAGGAGCCGCTGAAGCCTGCCAAGCTTCGGAAATCCTTTGATGGCTCTGGAACTTGAGCGAATCTGTCCAAAGTGCTTGACGTGGGAGATTATTGTGGCGTCTTGCACCAGATAAACCTACAAAGATCATGTTTATGTTGAAAAACAGCCATATGTTATGCTTTCACAGCTGCCACCGCGGGTTGCGAGCCTCGCGCACGCCGTTACGGTCGAGATATCAAGCGGGATACGCATTACGAAAACACAGTCCCCAGACAGGCAGGCCTTTCATCTAAAGTTATTGCCACGCTGCCTGGGGTAATACATCACGAATTCTGTAAGGACAATGCTAAGAAGCGCAATCTGAGGACAAATGCATCATAGTTGCACAGTGAGCATTTTGTTACAAATAATGTTGTCATCAATTTTCATCTTTTGTTTAAACATATTAGTCTTTTGGACAAGATAGGTCATATTTCAGCAGTTTGATAAATTCTCCCTTCTTGCCTTTTCACAGAATGTGCACTTAATTAATTACACAACCTTTAATTGGACAGATTATTCCTAATGGTTGTGCGATGCTAAATGTACAAACTCAGAAGAGGCTCAGGAGTCATTATTTTAATGCCACATTCTCAGCTCGTTGCAATCAGTATATTTCAAATAATTAATCAGTTTCACATCGCGAGAAACATTTGGCCTAAAATAGACAAATTATGCTCACATTTGTGGAGGATTTTTTTTATGTCTCCAATACTGTCCTCTTCTGTAATATCAAGATGCGGTGCACATTATTAAGGCGAAGTGTGTGTGTGTGTGTGTGTTTTCTAATTTTATGATATCTGCAGGCATTTGGGTGTTTAATTAGGGCGGTAATGTCCGGTGATGTACGTGATGGATTTTTACGGAAGTCGGCTTTAACTATCTGAGGCGATATCATAAATCACAACCTTGGCTGTAATGCTCGTGTGAGTTTGTTTAATTAGATTGTCCACCGAGAGATTCAGGGTGTTGCTGGGTTTGCACAAGGAATGCCAGCTATACAAACAAAACAGAGATTTCACATTTCATTGTGCTCCGAGGATTATCGCTGCTATACTGTTGATAAAAAAATGAAAAATGGGTCATTTGTGCGTTGACACGAAGGAGAGTCTGTGTGTGGTTTTGTTTGCATGCATCTCTAGAACTTTTGTTATCGTCTTTGATGGTTTAGATTATTCTCTGTAACTCTGCTAACTCCTTGGAGAATCAAGTAAAAAATATTTCAAATCAGGAAACCGTCACGGCCTGTTGTTCATTGCACTAAAGGCGGATTTCGGCAAGTGCAAGTCATGTAATCAATTTAAATGCAATATTTCCATCACGTGATACTGATCTAGTCATGAAAATTAACTTTTGCTGTTGAAAACTACATAGCAATAAAATTGAATATAAAAATTGTGATTTACGGAGCATAAGATAATTTTGTATATTTGTATAATATTTTAATATTTAGAAGGCGAAGGCACCTAACCTGAAATACTAATATACTAACATTATTTACTCTAAATAGTCGATCCTACCTTGTCACTGTTGAATCCAGACAGGAAGATCGATGTTCGATCGCGAGTGAATATTCTTTTGGTTGCCGATTTCTTTAGTTGCCAATACATATCCAACACCAACCGAAAAAACAAAATTGGAAAAAAAAAAAAAAAACAAACCCAAATTTTTTAACAAATTCCCGTGAAAAAAATTTTTTATAGTTGTACAATGGCGTTTTTCGGTTACCTTAACATAGTGTATGACTATAGTTCGGAGTTTCTTCAACCGCGATCACTTTTGGCACTGTGAATAGCCTAAGCTTAAAACACATTTTCACTTATTCATTTGTACACCATCTATGTCCATTTCATGTATATACTGTATATGTATTTTAATTGAAATTGCCCTACTCATTTGTCATGCTATGACTAATTTCCTGGCTAAGTTAACGTTAGCAGTTTCATAGATATGTACACAATTAAATATTTTCACGGTTTTTGGATATATTCTTTAATTTGAGCTTGCTTGGAAATGATGCACAATAAAAATATTCTGTTCATAAGCAATATTTACCTTGATTTCTTTTCGTTTTCTCGACGCAACACGTCTTATATTTTAGCTCAAGCTCTTCACTGACACCGCTGTCTCACTGACTTTTGAAAAAAACTTTATTAGGGGCAAAAAAATTTTGTTTGGGTGGAAATGACAATAATTGAAAAAATAAATTGAATTGAATGCATCGATTTTTTTCCACAGCAAAAGTTTCTAACAACATTTTTTTCGAATTAAAGGGCCATATATGTTGCTAAAAAGAACATTATTTGGTGTATTTGGTGTAATTAAATGTGTTTATGTGGTTTAAGGTTAAAAAAAGACATTATTTTCAACATACTGTACATTATTGTTTCTCCTCTATGCCCCGCCTTTCTGAAACGCATCGATTTTTTACAAAGCTCTTTGGTCTGAAAAGCGAGGTGTGCTCTGATTGGCCAGCTATCCTGTGCATTTTGATTGGCCGAATACCTCAAACGTGTGACGGAAATGTTACCCCCTTACCATACTGTTGATGCCCTGTCCGGCCGCAGCGACGATTCAAAAACTTTAAAACCCATTATAAACGAGGCAATTTTTGCATCCCGTGGGGACATAATTACTGATTATGACGTATACTGTCTTTTAACACGTGTTGTATTACATCGCGCCGCGTAACATAAAACCATGTCTGCATTTGTGATCGGAGAAATTACAAACAACAAGCGCTACTCTACACTGCTCAAAACTCGCGTTTGAATCATCAGTGGCAAATTCTTTAAATATAAAAAACGTAATTACAGTCTTTGAGTCAGAACAGCCGGCATTGTAGTCATATTCTCATAGGATCAGTAAACAGTCCTCCATAAACTGCGCTGGACACATCTGAATATTTGGGTTGAAGTGTTCTGGAACAGTGTTTTAAATTCAACTTAACCACTGATTTCTAGTCGTTTTCTCTTTTGGAAGGCCAAACAAAGTTTTCACAACAAACCACACAGCGCCTTCACGACATGGCGGCAGCTACAATACTACAGCGAGAATAAAAGTACGCCTTCTTTCTTTGCGTGAACATATGGGCGGTGATATGCAAATCTTCCCACACAGTGACGTAGGTATGTGGGGGTGTGTTGGAACGAGCCGTTTTAGGTAGCGTGGTTGACTCTTAACTTTTATAAAGAATATCTCTTTTGGTTTTGAGACTTTTGCAACTTTACAGATCTTGTTTATGCAGCAAGAGCTTGTAACACTCCACAGAGAAAGGAAAAATTTAAATCGCATCATATCAACCCAAAAAGAAAAAAAATTGAAAGGGAATTTTGGGACAGGTATGCGCATAATAATGTTGTGTGTGGTGATTTATATATATAATATTTATATATATCAGTATATATAATCTATCTATACTTTATAGAATTTTTGCTTCTATTTCTGTTTAAGTGCTAGTGATGCATACTTTGGAAGTAACTTCACTTTAAATCCAAGTTTGGGTTGATCTGAATGTTCTTTACTAGACCTCATGGAAGCAGGATCAAATTCGTGGGCTATCAATGTTTAACGTGCCCAGCTGGATGGGAACTGGTAAATGTGGTGTGGCATGGTACCGGGGGCCCGTAGGCCAGGTGACCAACAGCATGCACGCGTGGTCAGTCCATGCTCATTAACGTGACTGATAATGCCATCTATCAGCCGTCTAATTGGCGTTGAGGATCTGCAGAGGGTATTTTAACCAGGCCCACGTATCCATCACACAGCTGTGGACAAGATGATGGCACTTCATTACCAGAGTGCTAACCAGGTAAAAGTCACATCCATTTGTAATGAGTGCGGGGGCCGCTTTCACTCCTGTCCATTTTCATTATGTAAAGTTCAACGCATATGTATGTGTATTGTAATTATCTTGATGAATATGCAGGCTTACTTCGCTTTGATTTTTCCACATAATGTCACCGGCAGCGAAGACAAGCAAGTGCTGTGGAACAAAAAACTGTGGTGAGGTAAGCATGTTTCGAATTGATACATTAGGTGCAAGCAAATGCTTCCACTGATTTCCCTCTTGATCATGTATAGAAAGAGTAGAGAAAGAGGACAAGAAACAATAAAGTAAAAGGAATTGAGAAATATCATGGGCCAAATATAAACCAAGAAGTCAAAATGTGGCTAGTTAGCATGGCTGGTTAGCCTCTATTGGTAGAATGCATAACTCAACACACACATACTGTACATACCTGCCTATATATATTAATATATATATATATATATATATATTATAATTTATAGTTATATTCTGATCAAGAAGATACAACCCATTGTATACATTAATAATGTTATCAATTTGGTAATAATATAGATTGTTTATAATTATAGAATAAAATATAACTATTATATTAAAATTGAATATAAATTGTATATTATAATTTATAAATATGATTAGCCATGAATTATATACATATAAGCAATATTAATGAGTGTCTAATGTTGTTTCCGAATAACTTTTGTGAAATAAAATGTCAAATATGTGGAAATATCCGCTCATATTCGTCCAGTCGCGTAACAGATATAATTATGTAACATTTAAACCCTTTATTCTGACTTGATACAAAATGTCTAAAAAGAAAAAGTGATCAGCCTAAATTGATTATACTTAAAATGATTCACAACTGTGCTGACAAATGGGTAAAATCTAGTGCTTTGAAAGATTTGAAAGATTGGTTCAAGTTTTAACCATTTCAATTATTATTTTTTGGGGGCTACACTTGATCCCGTTAAATAGGGTCATTAATGTCACCCAATTTTTCTGTTCTTTTTTCTTTTTGGCATATGAATTATTGTTACCCTGAACGATATTTTAGCGGGTGTCTTCTGTAAATCTTGGTAAAAATGTATGATAGTCATTATTCTTTGCTCAGAAAAATAAAATGAAACAGGACACATTATAACAACATCAAAGCTCATTAAAATTCTATTTTTTTTTTTTTTGATGCTTGAAACACCCTTTTCGTCTTTGACCCATATATGTTGTGTGTGTGTGTGTGTGTATTTATATTTAACTTTTTTATTAAGGCATGCAATGACTTACATTTATCTATGCTATATATTATAGTTTTAACTTTTACATTTTCCGACATAGCTGAAAAACATCTCCATTGGAGATATGGAAAAAAGAGATCTTTACAGCTTGTAGACCTCCTTGATATTTTTATCGTAGTATTACGTTTTTGTGTTTATACTCTGCATATACTGTATAGATATATTTTTGAAAATAAATTGAATTTATTTTAAAATATATTTTTATTTTATTTGGGGAAAAAAATAGATACAGTACAGAAAGAGGCCGGGAAATGTTACAGATTCAAACATGCATCGTCCACATGAGCCCCATGGCTCAATGTTTAAAGCACATGCGCTGTCCGCTAAGCCTTGGCTTCGACAGAAACACGTTCTAATGATCTGCACAGGAAAACTGGCATGGCAGGCAACATCTCCACTTCCTTGGGTGTTTCCTGCCAAAGAAAAATTGCCAATTCATCCTTCGCTGTGCAGTCCAGTACAAAAACTTTGCTAAAATGCCCAAAAGTCCATATTTAGTAATTCACATGTCAGTGATTATCATTTCCAACCCTCTCAGACTGCAGCAATGAATCTTTACCCCCCCTCCATCTCCTCTTCCTCTCGTTCTGCCTCTCCCTCACTCGTCCTTCCCATTTATTGCTTTGTACAGCAAAGCACCATTACTGATCCCTTCCAAAGCACAAACTAAAAATCTATCCCGTTGTCATTTGCTTCGCCGTGCCATCTATCATCTGGGAGCGGGTGGGGGGAGTTTGGCAGCATCTCTGCGCCAGAGAGGAGGCGCTGGAACAGGAGGCAGAGTCAAGGACTTTCACGCGCAACAAAAAACTTGTCACAATTATTTATGGCTCTAGCTGGGACACATAATAGGACACATCAAACTGCTGTTTTTTTCCTCCCTTTCAGTTTTTTTTCGCTTTTTCTTCCCCTCCGTGGCGATGAGCGCCCTCACGTCGCCGGCTCCCTTGTCGAAGTGGGTCACAGGCATCTCTTGCCTTACACATACAATTTCCAAGACAATGGCGGAGCACTTGGGGAAGTGACAGTGACAAATACAGGAGGCCCCACCGAAAGCTGGGCAGGCTGTTACATGAGTGATTGCGCCAATAATCGTGCAGGGCCGTCACGTGGCCCCGGGGCAGGAAGGAGAGAGAGAGAGAGAGATAGAGAGAGAGAAGAGGACGGAATAAACAGGGAGGGAAGAGTAATGTAGGTATGTACTGAGCAGTAGAGATAAAAAAGAAAGTATCAATATTGCGATGGACAGATGCGAAAGAGGTGAATTGCTAAACAGGAAAGTAACAAGAGTGTCGCTGATGAGGTCGCATATACTGTAAGCTTCAGAATCTAATAGAATAGATAGACAGACAGACAGACAGATTCTTAAATAGACAGACAGGTAGATCAAAAATGTCACAGTTGATTGATTGATTGATTGATAATACGTGGATGGATAGATGGATAGACCTACAGATGAATAGATAGCTTGAAAATTCATAGATCGATAGATGGAGGGATACTAAAAATTTCATAGACAGAAGAATAGATAATAGGTGGATGGATAGATAGACGTATAGATGGATATGTATCGAATTTGATAGATAGATAGGTAGATTGATAGATAGATAGATAGATAGACATTTAGATGGATAGATATATCAGAAATTTCATAGAAGGATAGATAGATGATAGATAGAGAGTGGCTGTATGTTGAAGTCTAGTGTGGTTGGTTATGTGGGACTCTGGTCTGTGTGCAGTGGTTTCTAACAGGTCCTGGCAAATCATTTTTTATACCCTTATCAAGCATCTGTGACTTCCTTCCCCTCAGATGAGGTGCCGCTAAATGACTGTCACCTCACGCACAGCTCCGGGATTGGGAAGGGGTGGCTCAGGCTCTTTCCTGTCGTGACCTTTCTTAAACTCACCTGCCCGGGGAATTGGGTAGAGCCTGCGATTAAATTACTTTTCCGGCATCTCGGCCCCTCACCTTAAGAGCCGCCACTTGGCTCGGGCTCACAGGCTAGGGTAAGGGCCCCTCCCCGACCCGTCACGTCTGCTACAGGCAGCTCAAAGCTTTGATTTTGGCAAGCATCACTATTGTTGCTCTTACTATACTCTTGGCACCTAAATATTAAACTTAAGTATTGGTCTGAGGTCCAATTATAATGTTAGTCAAGGGGGTTCTTGCATAAAAAAGTTAAACATTTTGATAAAAATACTAAGAATTCTTAAAATAATAATGATAAAAATAGAAAGTTTTCAATTAAACATTTTCCTTAAATTGAATAAAAACTGCATTTATTTGTTTAAAAATACAGAAAAAACAGCAATATTGTGAAATATTTTACAAATTTTTTTACTTTATGTTTTATTGTAATCTATTTTAATATTTAATAATTTCCCTTGATTTTTTTTTTTCAATTAAACTTTTTGTCCTCAAATTGTTATGTTGATAATATACTCTGTAATTGTGGAAATACTCCTTGATTAGAATAATACATATGCACATAGGTATTTCACTTGGTGTCCAGATTTTATTCTACGTGTGAGTTTTTGAAAGAAGTCTCTTATGCTTACCAAGGATGCATTTTTTTTTTACCAAAAATACAGTAAAAACTGTAATTGTGAAATATTATTACAATTTAAAATAACTGTTTTCTATTTGATTATATTTTCAAATGTAATTTATTCCTGCTATGGCAAAGCTGAATTTTCAGCAACCACTACTCCAGTCTTCAAATCTTCACATGACCCTTCAGCATCATTCTAATATGCTGATTTTGAAACATTTCTGATTATTATCAGTGTTTAAAAAGTTGTGCTGCTTCATATTTTTATAGAAATCGTGACACGCCTATGCTGAGACAAATCCACAAAGCTTATTTTCTTTTGATATAAAAGTTTAACTTGCCAAAAATGAGCAGTGCGACTAACATTTAACAATCAGAGTACTGTTTCATTTTTAAAAAATCCAGTCATATTAACTATATATTTGAAAAAATATCACCTGAGCGCTCGCTAAATCACTTTCAAGCATTGCGTCAGACCGCAGAATTCTAACAGTGGGGGGGGGGGGAGGGGGGGGGGGGTGCTTTTCACACCCAAGGTGTCTCTTAATTTGAAAATGATGAATCTCTGATATAAAAGACGAAAGTGGAGCAAAATATTGAAAGCTCAAATAACCTTTTTGTCACTTTTATAACTTCCATAACTTTACATATTAACTGTTTTTCAAAGCTAGCTCATTTTTAGCAGCCCGTTTTGATGACATATCGCTTCCTTTTAGGTTGCGCCTAAAGCTTGTGAATTGATATCAGAGAAAGACTCGTGTGATAAAACATAATAAATGCCAAAAACTCTTACAGCGAGTGATTTCACACTCAAACAGGGTCTTAATGCTGTTGCGACAGGCAGGTGGGGGGCTACAATCAAACACGCTGACTGAATATGACTGCTATGCTAAACTATTATTGGCTGTTTCAGAATCCAGTCAGCTGCTTTGGTGACAAAAGGACAAAATTCTAAAACTTTCAAATTAAAGTGCAAACAGAACATATACAATAAAATTGAATTCAAAACATGAACAAAAAGTATAATAGTATATTTATAACTCTGGTGTTCAAGATAACAATTATACAAATAATTACCTTTATCGTGATATTAAACATTACAACAGGCATTTATCCCTCAGTTTATTGCTTTAAAATGACAAGTTGTATTAAATTAATAATCATTTATATTAATATAAGTACACATGAATGTATTATATATAGCTGATTGTTAGCTTATCAACATGGTGATGTCAAACTGTATTGGAATCAAATCATGCCATCCAAGTGCTATTTGCGAGTTGTTGCCTATGGAAAACATTACAAATTGCTCACTTATGAGGTTCTATCTTTGTTACAATGTTGCCTATGTAGGTAATAGTCAGTAATATGCCCAATATGCAGTGAAAGGCCTTCAGTTTCTCAAATTCCTAGGGCAAAGATACTATAAATATTGTAAATATGGGTGATCGCACAGGTTATATTTTTGTATTTTGTATTATTTTTTTTGTAATGTCTATTTTTTATTTTTATATCTTTTATTTTTTAAAGTAGAGGATCCTCAAAGGCATTATATATATATTTTTTTAAAAGTATTGAGCAGTATACTATGATATGTTTGTTATTATTGTGAAATAGATTTGATATTTTCTCTTTTATTTTCACTTATTTAGACATTTTCTTATATATTATAAGCTATTTTAGTACCTTGAATTAAACTAAATGAGTTAAACATGCTGTAATAAAATAAATGTAAGTTTATGGTTTTATCGTTTTAGTTTTAATTTGATAGTTTTAGTCAGTTTTAATGGAAACACTTTGGTCCCATTAGTTAAAGGGGTCATATGATGTTGCTAAAAAAAAAAACATTATTTTGTATATTTGGTGTAAAGAAATGTGCGGTTTAAGGTTCAAAAAACAAATTTTTCCACATACTGTACATTATTGTTTCTCCTCTATGCCCCACCTTTCTGAAGCGTGTCGATTTTTACAAAGCTCATCGGTCTGAAAAGCGAGGCGTGCTCTGATTGGCCAGCTATCCATGCGTTGTGATTGGCCCAATACCTCAAGCGTGTGACAGAAATGTACGCCCCTTACCATACTGTTGATGCCGTGTCCCGGCTGGAGCGACGAGACAAAACCAATAAACCCATTAAAACGATGCATTTGTTGCCTCCAGTGGGGACATAATTACTGATTATAATGACTTGTACTTTCTTTTTACGCGTTGCATCGCGCCGCGTGAACATAAAACCATGTTTGCATTTGTGATCGGAGAAATGACAAAAAACAAGCGCTACTTTACACTGCTCAATACTCGCGTTTGAATCGTCAGTGGCAATTCTTTAAATATAAAAAAAACGTACTTACAGTCTGTGAGTCAAAACATTGTAGTCTAAAGTTACTCTACCAGGTTCAGGAAACAGTCCTCCATAAAAATGCGCTGCACACATCTGAATAATTGGGTTGAAGTGTTCTGGAACAGTGTGTGGACATACAGCTTAACCACTGATTTCTAGTTGTGTCCTCTTTTTTAAGGCCAAACAAAGTAGTTTCGCTTTTCACAACGAAACACACAGTGTCACATGGCTGGCTTGAGTGAGCGGCGGCCGGCAGATTGGACGAAGGAACGGCTGGCGGGCTTGCGGCAACCACATGTGACGGCCCCGGGCTGGACTCCGCTTCGTCCGTTTTGAAAGCCGATCCGGCGATCGACAGCGTGTAGTTGATGTATTTCCTCAGTGACCAGGACAGATCGGCTTTAGGCATGACGAAGCGGATATCTCCTCTTTTGGAAGACCAACAAAATAGTTTCGCTTTCACAACGAAAACACAGCGCCTTCACGACATGGCGGCGGCAACAGTACTACAGCGAGAATAAAAGTTACGTTTTCTTTCTTTGTGTGAACATTTGGGCTGCGTTATGCAAATCTTTCCACATAGTGACGTAGGTATGTGGGGGCGTGTTTTAGAACGAGCCGTTTTAGGTAGGTGTGGCTGACTCTTAACTTTTTTTAAAGAATATCTCTTTGAGTTTGAGACTTTAGTCTTTGCAACTTTACAGATCTTCTTATGCACCAAGAGCTTGTAACACTTCAAAGAGAAATGAAAAATTTAAATCGCATCAAATGACCCCTTTAACATTAGTTTAATTCTTAACTAACAGTGAACTTACATGAGCATACTTTGTTACAGTAGTATAATCCTTGTTTATTTATTAAAGAAACATACACCCTCTTCATTTTTAGGTTTCATTTTAACTCAGGAACTTTGATTTTATAATGCATTAGTACATATTGAAACTGACATAAACTAAGATGAATACATGCTTAGAAGTTTTTTTCACTTGTTAGTTTCACTTAATAATGTTCGCTATTGAATTTTACTTTGTTAGTTCGGCAATGCCGTTATCGAAAATCGACTTACAATAATTGTCAAAATGTACCGTTTTTACAAACTATGATAACCCTGGTTGGGAGATACTACCAACTTGTTCTGATTGCTAATAAACTCCCATAAGGCCCTTGGTTAAATAACATCATCCCCTCACCTGCTTGGTCTATCCACGCAAAAGAACTCAGCATTGACCCTTCGGCAACCCTGTCTTGTACTCTGAGTGTGGTGTGTGTGTGTGTGTGTTTAAGCACCTCCTAAGCATCTCTATAAGGACTGATATAATGAGACGACATGCCACTGAAACTGACAGCACAAAAAAAACACTAGTCAATTGTTCTCCAAACACGGAGAAAGCGCCTAAATAAAAATGTCACATTTTGACTTGCCTCCATGCAAATTAATGGCTTGGTTGGCTATAAAACAGACGTTACGTGAAATCAAATCATCTCTATAGACATAAAAACTCTCTGATCAAGTGCTCATTTCTTCTCCTTTTAGAGTGCGCTCAAACAGCTCGACTCCCTCTTCAATTACTTTGTGTGTCAACAGACAGCTCGCGGCACCGAGGCCACACCGCTGAGACGTCTGTTTTCTTACTTAATGACAACTGATAGCTGGAGTCAGGCAGGTTATGAGTTTCAATTTGGTTTTGGCAATAATAACAATTACAGCCCTCAATATCTCTATCATTACAGAGTGGCTGTTGCAATATAGCACGCTGTTCTGTCGAGTATGAGTCCTTCATATGCTGTTTCACAGCTAGAGCTGCATAATCAAACAGACATGGCTTCACACACACACATTCTCTCTTCGCATGCATCTTCGAACACTCATTCAGCCTCAAACACGCTGTTGTACTCATTTGCTTCATGAATATGAACGATGGCTATTAGTTTGTGACCTACGGATTACACTTGCACTTGATTTGACCCGAAGGTCTGCAGGAAATCAAAATTGGCCCTATTTGCTTTCATAATAGACATTTCTGGTCTAATTTCTTAGTGATTTACTGGTGCGTGTTATTCTAAAGGAAGCAGTTTTTGTAATCGTTAATCAAAATGTAATACATTTCTCTGCCTCTGAAATGACTTTATTTATTTAATTTTTTTTTATTGTTGATTATCATGGACATGTCACGTTATAGAAGTACTGTAGCTGACCAATGACAATGTTCATTTTATAAGGCTAATACATTTTTTTTTTAAATGTTTTTGATAGTCTCTTAATGCACCAAGGCTGCATTTATTTAATTGAAATGCGTACAACATTATACTGTGAAATATTGTTAGTGCTGTCAAAACGATTATCGCATCCAAAATTGTTTTTGATTTGTTTACGTAATCTATGATTGTACTCTGGTGTATATTTATTATGCATATAAAGCATAAATACACACACGAGAGTATATTATATTTTTTAATATTCACTGTATATCATTTATACCATGCCGGAAAAAGGTTTTTGCCCCTTCCTGTTTTTTTTTTTTTTTTTATATATTTGTCACACTTAAAAGATTCAGATCATCAAAATAATTTTTATATTACACAAAGATAATGCAAGCAAATACAAAACGCAGTTTTTAAATGATTATTTCTTTTATTAAGGGAAAAAAGCTGTCCAAACCTACGTGGCCCTACGTGAAAAATTAATTGCCCCCTCCTGTTAAATCATGAAGTAACTGCAATTAACCACATTATTTTAGCAAGCTGAGTTAAATTTCACTAGCCACACCCAGACTTGGTTACTGCCAGGACCTGTTGAACCAAGAAATCACTTAGCTGTCTGACAAAGTGAAGCATGCTTAAGAGCAACACATCATGCCGCGATCTAAAGAAACTCAAGAACAGATGAGAAACAAAATATTTGACATGTATCAGTCTGGAAAGGGTTATAAAGCCATTTCTAAGGCTTTGGGACTCCAGCGAACCACGGTCATAGCCATTATCCACAAATGGAGAAAACCTGGAACAGTGGTGAACCTTCCCAGGAATAGCCGGCCAACCAAAATTATTCCAAGAGTGCCGGCCTATAAACTTCCTCCCCGCAAATCAGAAATCAGAATCAGAATGAGCTTTATTGCCAGGTGTGTTTACACATACGAAGAATTTGTTTTCGTGACAGAAGCTTCCACGGTGTAACAGAATGTCAGTGACAGAACAAAAACACAGATAAAAATATAAATAAATAAAATAAAATATAGAATAAGTAAATAAGGAATGCAATATACAAATTGGCAATTGTATGTACAGGTATATTACAATAGATATTTTTGTATGTATAGGTATATTAGTGCAAAATTAAAATGTAGACTGAGTATGTGTGTTAGATAAATACGTGTGTAAAGTGTATAAATAGTGTGTGTGTTCCACAGTTGTTGTCAAGTGTTCATGAGATGGATTGCCTGGGGGAAGAAACTGTTCTTGTGTCTGGCCGTTCTGGAGCTCAGAGCTCTGTAGCGTCGACCAGATGGCAACAGTTCAAAGAGGGAGTGTGCTGGATGTGAGGGGTCCTGAATGAGGCCGATAAGTGTGGTGTCATCTGCGAACTTCAAGAGCTTGACAGAGGGGTCTTTAGATGTGCAGTCCTTGGTGTACAGGGAGAAGAGCAGTGGGGATAGAACACAGCCCTGAGGTGCTCCAGTGCTGATCGTACGGGTGCTGGATGTGTATTTTTCCCAGCCTCACTAGCTGCTGTCTGTCTGTCAGGAAGCTAGTGATCCACTGACAGACGGAGGTGGGCCCAAAGAGCTGAGTTAATTTGGACAGGAGGAGATTTGGGATGATAGTGTTAAAACTCTCCCATGATGCCGGTTTTGTGCCATTCTCTTTCTTCTTATCTTCCCGAAGAGCGCAACGACGACTCTGCAGTAGGTCATAAAAGAACCAGACAACATCTAAAGAACGCAAGGCCTCACTTGCCTCCAATTTAAGGTCAGCGTCATTATTCAACATAATAAAGAGACCGGGCAAAAACGCATCAATGGGAGAGTTCCAAGGAAAGCCACTGCGGAACCGAAAAAGACACAAAGGCTCGCTCTTCATTTGCCAAAAATATCTTGATTTGGTCTGGGTCTACTTTGCCAGCTTCAGGACCTGGACGTCTTGCCATAATTGACGGAACCATGAAATTCTGCACTCTATCAGAA
Source organism: Sinocyclocheilus anophthalmus (assembly GCA_018155175.1). Classification (NCBI taxonomy): domain Eukaryota; kingdom Metazoa; phylum Chordata; class Actinopteri; order Cypriniformes; family Cyprinidae; genus Sinocyclocheilus; species Sinocyclocheilus anophthalmus. The sequence continues at coordinate 89,034 of JADLZN010009922.1, forward strand.
AATCCTAAGGGAGAATGTCCGGCCATCCGTTTGTGACCTCAAGCTCAAGCGCACTTGGTTTATGCAGCAGGACAATGATCCCAAACACACCAGCATTTCCACCTCTGAATGGCTCAAGAAAAAACAAATATTAAGTTTTTTTGGAGTGGACAAAGTCAAAGTCCAGACTTGAGATGCTGTGGCATGACCTTAAAAAAAGCGGTTCTTGCTCGAAAACCCTCCAATGTGGCTGAAATAAAACAATTCCGCAAAGAATAGTGGGCCAAAATTCCTCCACAGCGAAATGAAAGACTCATTGCCAGTTATCGCAAAAACACTTGATTGCAGTTGTTGCTGCAAAACGTGGCACAACCAGTTATTAGATTTATTAGATTAGGGGGCAATTACTTTTTCACGTAGGGCCAGCCAGGTTTGGACAGCTTTTTTCACTTAAATTAAATCATAATTTCAAAACTGCATTTTATATTTACCTGGGTTATCTTTGTGTAATATTAAAAGGAATTTGATGATCTGAATCAGTTTGACAGATATTGCAAAAAAAACAAAAACAAAAAGGAAGGTGGCCAAAACCTTTCACACCACACTGTCTCGTTAGATTCTTATATTTTATATTATCATAATATATTTATTTTAAATAAACATAACATATTTTTCTTAAATAAATACATGCATGTGTTTGTATTTATATATACATAAAAATAATACAGTACACATACATATATTATGTAAACAGAAACGTTTATTTTGGATGTGATTAATAGCGATTAATAGTTTGACAGCACTAATATACAGTATATATATATATATATAAAAAAACTGTACAAAATTTCCTCCTGTGTGAATATATTTTAAAATGTCATAACCTTTGATCACAGGAATATTTCATCATCATTACTCCAGTCTTCATTTTCACATCCCTTCAGAAACCTTTTTATATCTGAGTGCCGCTCGGGGAAACTTGTCCTCTGATTATTATCATGTTGAAAACAGTTTGCTGGGCTTCACTATTTTTGTGCAGACTGTAATACTTTTTTTTTCCAAGGCTCTTTGATCATCCAAAAAAAAAAAAATGTATTTATATTTATTTTAAATAAAATCATTTGTTAATTTTTTGGCAATTTAATTGCGATTTAATTTAAAAAAAAACCATTACTGACAAAAACAACTATTTAAAATGTTATTCAGTCAAAAAAAAAAAGGTTAATCATTTCAGTATTTTTTTTTTGAATAAATGTTTGTTTATTGTTTTTTTTTTTTGGGAACTCATTGCAACAATTTATCCTTAAATGTATTCTCAAACCAAATGCTTCTTTTTGAACATTTTTTCCTCGCAGCTTAAAGATAACTGTATGTTTCTTGTCAATAATAATTAATATAATATGATCTATACGCCAGGATATACTGTGGTCCCACAATTACAGTGTTGACCAGATTTGTTTTGAATCCTGGACATCATATATAGCACTTGCACAACCTTAAGCTTTAAATGGATTTTTTTTGATGTGTTAAAACCAGGCAATAACAAATGGCAACAATTTGGAGTGTCCATGTGTTGATATCCTGGGGAAGCAAAATAATCATGTACTACTGAATTCTCCCCATAGCTAAGTTGAGTTACTCTTTGATATAACAGAAAAAGTGATGCTAAATAATGTTGTGTATGTTGTATAAACAAGCCACTATCAACATATTTTAACTGTAGATCTCCCAAACACAGTTTAAAGGACTCGTTCACATAAAAACAAATAATTTGTTTGAAAATGGACTCCAACCTCGGTATGTACAAGATGTAAGATGGGAAATGATTATTGTTTCTTCTCGAATTTGGATAAGTTTAGATATTATTGCTCCACCATTGATCCTCTGGACGAATGGTTGCATCCGAATGCGATCCAAACAGCTGAGCAAAACGCACAATAATTTCATACCACCCCGTATACGATAACGTCTTGTGCAAGAAAACGGCTGTTAAAACTACCTACCATGGATGCCGTTTTTTGCCCTTCTCTTGCTTATTGCTCCAAGAGCACAACGACGTCTCATCCAAGAGGTCATAAAAGAACCGAGAACAACATCTAAAGAACTGCAGTCCTCACTTGCCTCAATTAAGCTCAGTGATCATGATTCAACAATAAGAAAGAGACTGGGCAAAACGCCATCCATGGGAGAGTTCCAAGGCAAAAGCCACTTAACACTGCTGACCAAAAAGAGCACCAAGGCCTCAGTGGGATAACCCTCTTTACTGAATGGGTGCCGTCAGAATGAGTCCAATCAGCTGATAAAAACATCACAAGTAATTCATACCACTCCAGTCTATCGACTAACGTCTTGTGAAAAGAAAAGCTGTGTGTTTTTTTGCAATAACAAATCCATTATTAGACATTTATTTTATTTTATTTCAAAACTGTTACCCTCCGCCTTTTAAAATAACCTCTAATCCAGAAATCTCACTTTCCCCTCCTGTGAAAAAGTGCTTGTCAGAATCAGAAGAGAATCTGCACAGTCAAGCCCAATTTGTAATGGTGCTAAACCCAAAACCGCTCTCCAGCAAATATGTGAGAGACAACCGTAGAGTGAAGGCCTAGTCCTGGCCTTTAATGATGTATTTTTTTCTCACAAAACACAGCTTTTCTACGTCCAAACATTACACTGATTGACTGGAGGGAGTGGATTCTTGTGGATTTTTTAAAATTGTGATTTTTTATCATCTTTTTTTGGACTCCCTTTCTGACGGCACCCCATCACGGCAAAGAGTCCTGGTGAGCAAGTGGATGTAATTGGCTAATTATTTCTCAAATTGTTTTCCCTTTTTTGAGAACCATTCCTTTAATCAGTGACTACGTAATTATCCCGGACATTTGATTTGTGCCATACTGCACATAAGAAATCTTTTAGCAAACCCCACATTTGTTTTTCATTCATTCCGCAAAAAACATGTATATTATCCACTGAGATTGGGAATAAAAAAGTCTTCTACTTCAAAAACCTTTCCAAATTATGAAATCTACTAGCCATTTCTAAGTAAAATTATGTTTCCACACCAATTTTGTTTTTTCATAAAAGACAGTGCTGAAAAATTGTAGTGTATGAATGTTTATTTAGTGTAAGACCTTCAATGTAAAGAAATCTCAAATAATTACTATAAAAAATGTGCACTGAAAATTACATGCAAAAAATTATGTATAAATAAAATTGTGTAAATTGAATACATTCAACTTAAAATATGTAAACAGGTGCCGCTCAGCACCGCAGACTTCAGCTCAATGACGGCACCTCCATCACCAGCTCCTAATCCCAGAACTGCTCTCACGGAGCATATTCACAGCTATTTTTATCAGGCGTATATACTCGGGTCACCGCTCCCCCATAAGTCCTCCTCCAGCGCCGAGAAAGATAACATCACACCAGAACACTCAACCTCTCACAAATGATGATGAAACTAATGGCTCCAGAATCATCGGCGCTTCCAGATGCCACGTGACGCACGCCGACACCGCGGGCCGTAACGCCGCGTGCATTATTCTGAGAGGATAATGTGCTGCGCTGAGGGTCGACATGTAGTGTTGAAGTCATGCAGCTTTACAGAAACTATTACTGTAATGTTCTGACAGAAATGTCGTCATGTGGAAAGAAAATCTGTAATGTTTGCTGTAAGGAGCTGTAGGGATGTGTAAGATATGATTGCGTGTAATTCTCACAAAGCCTGTCAACAGGGTTCACGCTTTTTCTGACCTATACATTTCCATGATGTTTGTTACAGCTGTTTTGAGTAATTCCTATCTGGAGAAATACTTTTGAGCTGAGTCTGACTGAGAAAAAAAAAAATTATATAGAATTTAGACATTTCCATGACTTTTTCTGCATGACCTTTTAAGATGCGATTCATTTTCATGACTTTTTCAGTCCTGGAAATCACACTTTTTGAAATTCCCTGATATTTCCTACGCTTTCCAGGAATGGGTTCATATGACCTTGTATCATAAACATGTTCTGGTCTTATTTCACCCCAAAATTAAAAGAAAGAGTTTCCGCATAGAAATAAGAAAATAAAGCCTAATTTTAAGATCATAAAGATTTTTGACCTTATTTTGACAATTGTCATGACAATTAATTTGCCAATTAGTAGTAGTAGTAGTAGTAGTAATAACAATAATTCATAATAATTAATACAATTCCCATTTTTGTCTTGTGTATTATTAACATGTCTATAGTAATTTAATTTTACACTGTCTTACAATAAAAATGATTTCAGTACAGTATTTTAATAACAGTGTAACTGGTATTACATGTATTAGACTAAACAAGGTTATTATAGCTAACTAAACTAAAATCATAAAAAAATGTTGTTGCTTGAAATTAAATAAACATTAACTGAAATAAAATAATTAAAAATGTAAACTTATTTTATTTCAGATACTAGCAAAAATTCTCATTTTCATTTTAACTTGATGAACAAACAAGATAAAAAATTTAAATAAAAATGATTACTCAAAATGAAATATGAAAAAAAAACTATATAGACAGTGAAAATGAAGATTATACAAATATAATCAAATTCAGAATAAATAAATAAAAAATTCTCAATAATACTAAAACAATATTGGTACTTAAATAATATTGTGTATATATTTTAATATTAAAACGAGAATCCGATTTATTTATTTTTCTATTACAATAATTAATTTTGAGGGACATGTGTTTGATTGTCATTCAAATAATTACAATGCAAAGAAAATTGTAGTGGTCCTAAAAACAACCTTCTTTGCCTTGATGCAGACTATTATTTCCTTTTCTCTGATTTGATTTTGGGTGAAGTATAACTTGGACATGACTGTTGACAGGTTTCATGAGATGACATGTTTCTTTGTACCAACAAGTCAAAGTTTAAGTTGCTATCCATGACTAAAACCGGTCAGAGACTACATTTAAATTGAAGTGGGAAGCCTGTCAGGGTGAATCTGTTCTGTTGAAGCCTGTTTAGGCTTTTCACTGCTCTTCCTGTATACAGTGGTCAGTTCATTTCCTCTGTGTCTGCCTGCAGGGCCAGACAGACATCTTCATCGCTTGGCACTCTGCCTTCACATAGAGCTCTTTGATATTGGCCTGTCAGGGGGCATCGCATAAGATGAGCCTAAGAGGTCTGGAAATGTCCAGACTTTCTTACACACACAAACAGGGCCAGCCCGTGGGTTTGTGTGGCCCGAGGCGAGACTATGAAAACCTTAGTGGAAAAAAATAAAAGATCATAGTATTAAAAGTCCATTGCAATGAGTGCAATGTATAAGATTTTTTGAACGTTTTTTTTTGTTGTTGTTGTAAATAAAACAAAGATTATTGGTATCTGTTTAACAAGAAAATATTATTTCAGTACTTCTACTTCAACATGTCAAATTACGAAATCTACTAGCAATTTCTAAGTAAAATATGTTTCTATACCAATTTAGTTTTTTCATAAAAGACAGTGTTGAAAAATTGTAGAGTATGAATGTTTATTTACAAACCCAATTCCAAAAAAGTTGGGACACTGTACAAATTGTGAGTAAAAAAGGAATGGAATAATTTACAAATCTCATAAACTTATATTTTATTCACAATAGAATTTAGATAACATATCAAATGTTGAAAGTTAGACATTTTGAAATGTCATGCCAAATATTGGCTCTTTTTGGATTTCATGAGAGCTACACATTTCAAAAAAGTTGGGACAGGTAGCAATACGAGGCCGGAAAAGTTGAATGGACATATAAGGAACAGCTGGAGGACCAATTTGCAACTTATTAGGTCAATTGGCAACATGATTGGGTATAAAAAGAGCCTCTCATATTGGCAGTGTCTCTCAGAAGTCAAGATGGGCAGAGGATCACCAATTCCCCCAATGTTGTGGCGAAAAATAGTGGAGCAATATCAGAAAGGAGTTTCTCAGAGAAAAATTGCAAAGATTTTGAAGTTATCATCATCTACAGTGCTTAATATCATCCAAAGATTCAGAGAATTTGGAACAATCTCTGTGCGTAAGGGTCTAGGCCGGAAAACCATACTGGATGCCCTTGATCTTCGGGCCCTTAGACGGCACTGTATCACATACAGGAATTTTACTGTAATGGAAATCACAACATGGGTTTAGGAATACTTCCAGAAAACATTGTCGTGCCATTCGCCGTTGCCGGCTAAACTCTATAGGTCAAAAAAGAAGCCTTATCTAAACATGATCCAGAAGCGCAGGCGTTTTTTCTCTGGGCCAAGGCTCATTTAAAGTGGACTGTGGCAAAGTGGAAAACTTTTCTGTGGTCAGACGAATCAAAATTTGATTTTTTTTTTTTTTGGAAAACTGGGACGCCATGTCATATGGACTAAAGAGGACAAGGACAACCCAGGTTATCAGCGCTCAGTTCAGAAAGCCTGCATCTCTGATGGTATGGGGTTGCCTGAGTGCGTGTGGCATGGGCAGCTTACACATCTGGAAAGGCACCATCAATGCTGAAAGGTATATCCAAGTTCTAGAACAACATATGCTCCCATCCAGACATGACCAGTCTCTTTCAGGGAAGACCTTGCATTTTCCAACATGACAATGCCAGACCACATACTGCATCAATTACAACATCATGGCTGCGTAGAAGAAGGATCTGAAATGGCCAGCCTGCAGTCCAGATCTTTCACCCATAGAAAACATTTGGCGCATCATAAAGAGGAAGATGCGACAAAGAAGACCTGAGACATTTGAGCAACTAGAAGCCTGTATTAGATAAGAATGGGACAACATTCCTATTCCTTAACTTGAGCAACTTGTCTCCTCAGTCCCCAGACGTTTGCAGACTGTTATAAAAAGAAGAGGGGATGCCACACAGTGGTAAACATGGCCTTGTCCCAACTTTTTTGAGATGTGTTGATGCCATGAAATTTAAAATCAAAATTTTTCCCTTAAAATGATACATTTTCTCAGTTTAAACATTTGATATGTCATCTATGTTGTATTCTGAATAAAATATTGAAATTTGAAACTTCCACATCATTGCATTCTGTTTTTATTCACAATTTGCACAGTGTCCCAACTTTTTTGGAATCGGTTTGTAGTGTAAGCCTTCAATGTAAAAAAATCTCAAATTAATATTACTATAACAAGGTGGCACTGAAAATTCAATGCAGGAATCTGGCAAAAAAAGCCTGTATAAATAAGAATTAGTAATAATACATGTACAAACAACTTCAAATATTTATCAATATAAGAATTGAATAAAATCAGTGTGTACACTGAAATAAATTGGTATAGAAACAAGTAGCAGAACTTACTAGTGAATTTTACAACAATTACAAAGTATCGACAAGTCACACGTTGAATTAAACGTAGATTTTGAAGCACAAAAACTTAACACAGTATTTTTTGTAAAATGTACTCCAATAATCTTTATTTGCAACTTTGAAAAGCCAGTGGACATAGGGTTACTATAGTTAACTAAGACTAAAACCATAAAAAAATGTTACTTCTAATAAAATACATTTTAACTGAAATAAAATGCATTTAAAAAAATATTTTATTTCAGCTAGTTTCCAAACGTGATGTACTAAATTAACTAAACCGCAAATAAAAATGTATACAAATATAAACATAAAAAAATAAAAACAAGTAATAAAAATGACAAAAACACAACAATTTCTAAAAGTTTACCTAAAATGAAAATGAAAGTGGAAAATACCAAACTTAGTTATAGGAAAACTATTCTCAAAGCGATAACTAATAAAAATGACGCTTGTTTCAAATCAATGGTTTCACCTCAGTTTTTGTGTCACTTAGATGGGGTAATTTGAGACACTGCAGAAGTGAGGAAAAGAAAAGTCGTTTAAAGGTAAACATTAGTGTGGTGGTTACAAAAAAATGGGTTGCAAGTCAGCATCAGGGGATAAAAAATTATGCTAAATGTAAGTAATAAGATGCAAGCATAGAATTGTGTATAGATATAGCTTGGATAGCAAAATGAATAATCACGTAAATAATTTAGCATATAGTCTATATGTTGTTTATGGTTATTTTAATATTTATGTTTGATTTTAGGGGTCTGTTGTGGTTTTATGATTCTGTGTTGCTGCGCCAGTTAATACCCATTTTAATATCTGGGTCCTGAAGCAAAAGCGGTTGAGTGTACCTGCAGTGGATGTGTCACATTAGAGAAGACGTTGTGTGTAAGTGCATATGACCCCCACCTGAACCAAAGATGAAAAATTCCGCATCTGAGGAGTGTGTGTGTGTGAGGGAGAGAAAGAGAGAGTGAGAGAGTGAGTGTGTGTGTGTGTAGACAGGAAGATTATGTGAACAGTGAGACGTCTGAGTAATGTGGTCACAGCAATCTCACATGCAGCGTACATTAAGCCACACAAACAAAACACCAGCCCTTCGCAGGGATTTGCTCAACATCACTAGGAGTCCGATTACTCAGTATAGATCCTTTTAAACTTGTCGGCCACGACTACTCCTACTACTGTAAATTATTGTTATTTCAATAATAGAAAAAGAAAATTATAAAATATACAAAATAATGCCAATGAAACGCTTGGTAATTTGATCATGTGACGTTAAATCATGTAACAGTAAATAACCCCCCCCCCCCCAAGGCAGAGCCGAAGTCTGTTTGTGGTTGAGGCAGACAGTGCATGCCTCTGTTCATCTGCCAAGCCAAGTCCTTTTTTTTTTCCCTTTTTTGGCACAGCATCTTTTTAAGAAGAATTAAAAAGGAAAAGTAAATTGTGTTTGCAAATCAGTGTGCCTCTCTTTGGTTTGTGTGGATTTGGTTAGTTTTTATGACAACCTACACACAAATAACCTCCAATAATCAATAAGACGTTTTACTGTAATGTGCCCATTGTTTAAAAACACTGTATTGACCGCTTGTCAAAATACTGTCCACTTTTCAACAAAGACCAACACAACACACACACC
>JADLZN010009923.1:0-38698 GCA_018155175.1 Sinocyclocheilus anophthalmus
TAAATATTTTTTTTATTTAGTTAGTTATTAATTAAATTTTTGTTAATATTCTATTGACACATAATAGACTCTGTATCATTTACTCACTCTCATGTCACGCCAAACCTGTATGCCTTTTCTTTTTCTTTTTTCTTTGTAGTTCACCCATGTCAGTTCCAAAGTCTAAAATTAAGAGTTTTATTTAATTTTATTTTGAATGCATATTTGAATTTTCTATTTTTAGTTGTATTTATGCACAGTTGCGTGTTTATTTATTTATTTATCCATTCATTCATTCATAACTTAATTTCTGGTTTTGTTTTATTTTAGTATATTATTCATCCATGCATATGTAATTGCATTTTCAGTTTTTATGAAATAAATACAACTGCACAATTGCATTTTTTATTTATGCATGCCTTATTTTTTCTATTAAACACATGAAGATATTTAAAGAATGTTGGTAACCGAATAGTTTCATATTGACTTGTTTGGTTATCAACAATCTTTAAGTATTTTCTTTAAGTATTTTTCACAGAAGAAAAACATACAAGTTTGGAATGACATGAGAATTAGTAAATAATTGTGGACCATCGCTTTAATGCATGTAGAGCCAATATTTTGCTTAATGTATTTAGTTTAGACTTAGTATTGAAATTTATGGTATTAATGGTTTAATTTGGGGGGAGACTAGCAGACTGAGACATTGGAAAAGAGGAGCATTCCTATGAGCACCTCACCACAGAAGCTTTTGAAATCAGTGAATCTGGTGTTTGGAGGACTGTACGTTGGGGATGTGTGATTGATTCTGTGTGATACAGCATGCAGCGCTGCCCGGCTCTTTGATGTTCAGGTTTTAGCAACACTGCTTTACATGTATGGAGGTGTTATCCTCAGTTAAACTAATCCAGCCACTGTGTTTTAAGGAGGTGAATGAGAGTACTGCGGATATCTTGGGCAGGCTTGACTGAGGATGTCGGAAGTCAGATGTGTAAGAGCTGTGTAAGTGTCTTACACTAGGTGAGGAGCTATATTTAGTGGCATTGCTGTGATGCTGTAGCTGTAACCGCTTTAGATATGCTGCTTCAAATGAGAGAATGATACCCAGGAGGCTGAAAACAACATGCACAAAAACATACACACAGTATGCATACAAAAGAGAGGGAACATGCACCCCATTAGAATATTAGCACGAGTGACAGTGAAAATCCTGTTAGGATGGTTCAGAAATACCATACAAGACTATGCAAAAGAGTAGTTTATGTAAAATATGCATGTTTACACATACACAGCATTAGGGAGGATGCACACTCACAAGATAAGGGTGCAGGGATCTAGTGAAGAGGTCTCATATCAACACTTTAAATACTGATCCTGCAAATATGACATCTGTTGCAACTCAGTCGCTATGACTGATATATAATATATTTTAAAATAAATACAATTTAATGTCAAAATGGACATTTCCAATCTAACTTTGGAAGTTAAAAAATCTAAGATCTCTCCTACTCAGTCAAACCACTGCCTAGGGATCCAGTGAATTAAAATGCAGCTAAAGAATTTTAAAGACGGATTTCATGTGAAAATCATAAATGTTCTGTTAGAATATAAACTAAGAGAAGTCCTGCTGTGTTTGAATGCAGCTCTGCACAATCATCACTTTTCCAAACTCTCTCACACACACACACACTAGCTTTAACTAAAACTGAAAGGAAAATGGAAACAATGAAAAATGTACATATATGTATTAAATATATACAGTACATACAGTACATATATATATATAGAGATAGAGATAAATTTATTTAATATTTTGACTATTTTGAAAGTTTAATATAGTTTCATATAAAATTATAATATATTGGCTGCATAAATGGTAAATATAAAAATTAAACAGATTAATTAAACATTAGAAATATACTGTATATACATACCTTTACTTTTTGCTTTTCATTTTATATACCGCACATATTGTTGCTGTATGAAGGGTTTGTTCGTATATTTCTTTCTTTTTTCCCCCTATTTGTTTTCAGTTATTTTTATTGATTGTTTTGGATTTTGGAAAAACATCAATAAATCAATAAATAATTAGATATATAGATAAATAAATAGTAGCAAAGATTTTCCATTAAACAACAAAAACAACCTCAAAATTACAAACACAATTTGAAACATTATTAAAACGAATATATTTCTGAATTAGAACTGCAATTCAAATGTAAAACAGTCAAACAATTGCTACAGGTTTACAATAGCAGTAACATTCTATATTCATAAAGAATCTACAGGAAAAGTCTTTGACTGGTAAGTTCAGTGCTAATCAGATGACAGATGTTCTGTGTGTAAAACTGAAATGATTTCTGAGACAGGTGTCAGTGTGCAGCAGGACTGATCAGAAGGGCTGAACGTGGATGGAGGACAAGTGGTATGATGACAGATTCATGACAACATGTCTAGCCCCTCATCTTCCACCCACCCACACACACCCAGAAAGGTGCCAAGGTTTGCACCTCATCTCATCTCCTTTTTTTTTCTGAGCACTTTGGCACGTTTTCACCACTGCCTCTGATAGCGGATTGCTCACTGTTCTCATCACTTTATTCTCACAGGAAGGTGTCAAGGTTCCCACTGACGCTTTGACAGGCTTTGCTATTAGATGGGAGTGTGATCAGGGCGAGATCCAGTCGGAGGTGGTAATTAATGTACCAGTGCAGTTATTTATACCATAATGTGCAGAGCTGTTCCATCAGTCATTTGCAGGACTCGGTTGGCTCCAGACATGTACAAGAGGAAGAAACAGCACGCTCCAACTTTGGAAATGGATTCCGATGGTAGAGAGCATTTTCTTGTTATTTACCCACAGAATGTATTCAGCTAGCTAGTGTGCGTTAGCAAGCAGCACGCGTTCTTCAACTTAATGTGAAGTTTCTTCATCATAAAGGAAAGTTCTGAGCGATAAACTGAGAAATCCATAACACCTGAAGAATATCCATTGGCATTACCGTACATCTCAGTATAGTTGTTCGGTTAGTGCAGGACCCCCCCCCGGAAATACACGACTGGCTTACAGCAATCTTTAAAGGGGTCCAGAGGATGCTGCTAAAAAGAACATATTTTGTGTATTTGGTGTAATGAAAAGTGTTTATGCGGTTTAAGGTTCAAAAACACATTATTTTCCACATACTGTACATATTGTTTCTCCTCTATGATGCCCCACCTTTCTGAAACGCCTCGATTTTTACAAAGCTCATCGGTCTGAAAAGCGAGGTGTGCTCTGATTGGCCAGCTATCCAGTGCGTTGTGATTGGCCGAATACCTCAAGCGTGTGACGGAAATGTTACGCCCCTACCATACTGTGATGCCCTGTCCGGCCGGAGCAACGAGAAAAAAACATTGAAACCCATTATAAACGATGCATTTGTTGCATCCAGTGGTGACATAATTACTGATTATAATGACTTTTTACTGTCTTTTTATGCGTTGCGTTGCCTCGCGCCGCGTAAACATAACACCATGTCTGCATTTGTGAAATGACAAACAACAAACCCTACTCCACACTGCCCAAAAAACTCGCGTTTGAATCGTCAGTGGCAAATTCTATTCTTTAAATATAAAACGTACTACATTCTGACCGATCCGGCGATTCACAGCGTTGATGTTGATGTATTTCCTCAGCGACCTGCATGGATCAGCTCCAGGCATGACGACGCGGATATCATCCTCTTTTGGAAGGCCAAAGTAGTTTTGCTTTCACAACGAAACACACAGTGTCTCCACGACATGGTGGTGGTGGCAATAATACTACAGCGAGAATAAAGTTACGCCTTCTTTCTTTGCGTGAACATTTTGGGCGGTGTTATGCAAATCTTCCCGCATAGTGATGTAGATATGTTGGGGCGTGTTTAACGAGCCGTTTTAGGTAGGTGTGGTCTCAACTTTTATAAAGAATATCTCTTTGGATTTGAGACTTTTAGTCTTTGCAACTTTACAGATCTTCTTATGCACCAAGAGCTTGTAACACTCCAAAAAGAAAGGAAAAATTGAATCGCATCATATGACCCCTTTAATATGGGCATCCCTCCTGGCACAGAAGTTCGTAAACCAAGTCATATCGCCGTATGTCATGTCCTATTCAAAATGGTGCACGTGTTAATACCGAAAAGTGAAACGTTTTTGTTGCAAAATATAATTTCAAAAAATTAACAATATAAATAATATATCAATAACGGACTAATAAAATTATCATTCAATTCATGCATTTTTAATTTAGCGCTTTTCGATACAACTCGTTGCAAGCCGCTGTACAATTTAAGTTTCTACAATATATTAGTAGTAGCTTATCAGTGGTGACTAATGTAAATATGACAGAAATGTACGGAAAAATCAATTAAAAACATAATCAAACAGACGATGAACACTAATAACAGCAATTATTATATGATGCAATAAAACATAGCAAAATGTGGTAGTTCTGTATGTAGTTTCAGGGTTTGCATCATCTGAGGTCCTCTGAGGGGTTGGGAAATATAATGGGTTTTAGTCCCTTTCAAGGAAAGTCTGTTCACTCGGTGGCCATATTTGCAACACCTCCAGGCAGCTGTTTCGGGCATCCAACACCAAGTCCTATCTAAATGAATCCCCATTCCGAAATCTCAAAAACTGCTTGCCAAACTCACAATTAAATTACATTTTTCAAATCAGCAAAATCTAAAATTAACTGCCCCATAAATGGTTTCTTATGCTCAAATAGCGTTAAAAAGCTTATTTTTCAGGCTAGATCAGGCAGTGCGCATGCGCAGTCCTTAGCGCACGTCTCAGAACGCTGACCGTTCCAATAGCAACCGGGACTTCTAACTGAAGCTGCAGTGATGCGATGACTTTACCAATTAGTGATTGGCTCTTTCATTTAGAAGGCGGGGCATATTCCACCATATTGCGCATTGGAGTTTCTCCCATTCATAAATAATAGGAGTGAGAACCGTCTTTGTATGCCTATTGTTTTTGGTTTTATAAAATAATGTATTTATGTTAATTCGATTCATTTTTATTTATTTGCTTTTCAGAAAAAGATGCATTGTGCCCCCCAAATGCTGTAGTTACAGTATCTAGCAGCAGGAGCTCATGCTAACAAACCAAACCTTGACCCCTTAACGAAAAGATAGCAAGTTATCAAGTCCTGCACCGAGGCCTCACTGCTGAAGTGTGTCCAAACTAAACAAGGTAAAATAGGAATGTGGAAATTCTCGCTTCTTTGAAATCTCACCTCGCTGGCTTCTGTGGAGTGTCTACCTGACTTATCAGATGTCTCCGAGCGGGTCTGTGAGGCAGGACGTTACACAGTGCTGCTTCCCTGTCACGCTGAATTACAGAGTCCAGAAAAGCTGTAGTAGAGCAGTTTTAATGGGCTCTTCCCTCTTAAACATGTCAAGATTAAAGCCATGGCATTTTATCCCAAGCCTAATCTTTGCTTTAACCTCAAATGAAATCAATAATCCACAGAGTTAATGAGGACACATCAAACAGAACAACAGCGGAACGGTGGTTTGTTATTCTCAATGCATTCAAATAATAGATTTCAATATTTTAGTACTTTTTAGGCCAAAAACACACTCTGCACATGCAAATGCAGATGTGAATAATCACTCAATTTACTAAAAGTGTGTGGTCAAAAACCTCACCGCAGACTTCTATTGGGAGCAAATCGGAATGTTCATAATAGTTAAGATTGTAACCAATTCAGTAGTATGTGTTAGTACGGGGATTGCCGTTGTAGAATCGGTTCGGAAATTACAGTGGGGCAAAATTGCAATAACAACAAAAAACGAAAGAAGTGACGCAAATTTCTCATATTATTAAAAAAATTTATAATAAATATAATAGAATAGAATTTGAAAAAAGGTAAGCTGTAATTAACAAAAAAACTTTTGTATATTAGAATTATAAAAATATGTACATTTATATTTATTTTTCAGCAAAAACTATTTCATACCAGTTCAACATTGCATTTGCCTTAACAACAAATTAAATTATTTGACTGAATTTGTATTGACATGGATAATACACTGTTTTTACATCATTAGAAAAAAATCGTTAAAGGTGAAAACAAACAAATGCTTGTCAAATCAATCCTTGGTGAACAAATATTGTCCCCTGAAGAAACAAAAGTTAATTTCCCCCACTGCTTGACAAAGTTTTTGGACTAATTCTATTACACCGTTCTCTGGGAATACAGTCTTTTTATTGTGATATGCTGTTGTTTACTAAACAGGCTGTGCTTTGCTTTTTCTCTCCAGTGATCTGCATTATCTTTAAGGCTCGTACCCTGTGCTGCCAGCCTGCCACTGATGGCATTTATCGCAAGAGTAGCCAGGGGACCCGCGTGAAGCACATAAAGTCTGGCAATCTGCAGAAGTAATGTGTGGCTGAAACTCCAGGCTCCAGACATCCTGACACGCGTCCTCCTCTCTCAAAGTCATCAGCGCTGCTGGATTCAGACGGCTGCTGAGATAGAAAGTGAAAAGTCTCTGCTAGACGTCAGACTGTATTTTCCCTGATAGTTGTAATGTCTTCTAGCTGAAAATGAGCTTGCTTTTAATTGCTCCTGAAATAATTTGGGGCTCTGCAGTTAGGCTAAATCAATCCAGGGAGCAGAAGGGGGAAAATATGATGGATTCGTTGTGTCTCCAGCACTTCCTCCAAGCTCCTCTCTGATATGTCTCGTTTTTCTAGATGATTCACTCTCAATGAGTCATATGAGTTGATCTCAAGAGATAAATGGTGTAAAGTGTGTCAGGAACATTCAGAAACAATTTGTCATCAACTCATAGTCATTGAATGATTGAGGTGTCATCATTAAGTTATTCCAAACTTTATTCTGTGGACCATAAAATGATATATGATATGATATTATATGATATATGATACATGATATGATAATATATTGCATATATTTTTTTTAAAGATGCTTTTTTTGAGCCTCTTCACAAGCTGTAACGCATCAAGTTTTCCTTCATTGTAAATGGACAGAAAACCAGAATATTATTTAAAATAATGTTGAGGAAAATAAATAATTTTAATAAAACTTTTAGTTTTAACATAATATTGATTTCATACTAGAATAGAATAGAAATGTATGCATTTGTATACGATGTAAGTAACCTTGGATAACATTTAATTTTTAATAAACAATGTAAATAAATATAAAAAGATATATACCTTGAATGCAGTGTCTCTTTTGAAAAAGCGCCTGCCAAATGTATACATTTTGTCCTTTTGTGTTCTATAGAACAAAGTAAATCAAACAGGTTTGAAATGACAATGAGGTCTAGTGACAGTTTCCATTTTTGGGTGAACTATACCTTTAAAAACCTGGTCATAAATGAACTGAGGCTGACTGCATCTGGAAAGCTGGTACTGCTGATGGATCCTGCACATGGCTGAGGTAATCCATGAAAACCTGTTCTCTGTAATTGGCACCATAGTGAGCTTCTCTTAGTGCTGAACTGTGGGCTGTGGGTTTATTTATCTTCATGTGATTATTTTTATAATCCTGAGCTATTCTGAGGCAAGTGGCTCATCCAACGTTAAGTACAGCGCGAGTCACCTGAAATTGGACTGTACTCATTTAAAACACAAGCTCCGGTCTCTCAAACGACCTGAGGGTGCAGGTGACATCCTCTGAACTTTTATGAGGTGAGGTCATGAAGAGGTCGGAGCATCTTTATGCGCTGTAGGTCTGCATCATGCATAGAGTTAGTCATACTTTAGTTTAAGTCTAACGCAGCCTTTCCCCCAAAAATGGCCCAGTGGTCTCATTCCTTATGATGAAAACCATCTGCTTTTGTTGGTTTTTATTGTTGTTTAATATTGTTGTTGGTTTAGTTTGTTGGGTTAGTGTGCTAATAGTACTGACTTATTTGGCAATAATTATAGGGGGGGGGCTCTTCTGTAAGAACAAAAGCAGGCAGGGTAGAAGCTCACAGACGTTTCTGTCCTTATTTGGACATGCAGGCAATTCCTCTTCCTGCTGCCCCGTCTGGATCTGAGATTACACTGTGTGATCTGAGCTCGACTCACACGCAATACATCCTTTTTGATGCTGTAAAGCGTCTTCATTTATTGTAGCTGGTAGAAAAGATCAACCAGCATATTATAATCAAATATTTTTATATAAAAATATAAATATCATATAACTATTATCAGAAATGTAACTTTTCCACATTTCTATTTAAATTTGAAAAAAGAATTGCCATTCTTTTTGTGATAATATTGCACGTTTGGACATAATAAAGTAAGCGCATATTACAAAAGTTACAAATCAGATCAACTAGGGGAAAGGATCCAGAGTGAGCTCATATCATTGTTAAACCAGACTCACCCGCATGACACTGTGACTTTCCACTTCATGATGGATGGCATAGGAGCACACAGGCTTGGAAACTCCAACCGTAAGACAAAGACAGAAAGAGAGAGTGAGAGACGGTGTTGTTGCTTTGCTTTGAACACCAATTAGAGGCTAAAATAATTAGTAGACTGTCTGCCGACTGGTTCCTCACCACCAGCAATCTGTGTTTGAAGCCCAGATGGGTCATTCTGCAAGCTCTCACAAAGACCCATTGTTTGGGACATTTTGGACAAATGTGGCCTGACTAACTTGAAACATACTCTTTTAGGAATAAGATGCACTGTCTTTAAGTCTACAACAATAGAATCTGACCACAAGAAATCACTTTGGTGTCAGAGATGATGTTTGTTATCAACGCAGATACATTTTGACAGATTCATTTTGGAGTCTAAATTCCTCAAAGCCTGAGGATCAGTGTAGGATGGCTGATGGTTGGTAAGGTCAAGCAGACAGACAGTTGTGTGAGGGGAATGAGAGAGGTTCACTCTTACAATAACTCATCTCACAGAAGGTGAGATGCACACCATTAAACAATGGATGTGTTTCTAGAATAAGCAAAAAAATAAGTATTTATATTATGGGTAAATATCACAATATATTGTTCACAAAACATGTTCAGGCCATATTTCACCCTAAAATAAAACAAAAGAAATTGAGATAGATAGATAGATAGATAGATATATAGATAGATAGCTATAGATAGAGAGGATAATCAGATAGAGAGATAGATAGATAGATTTGTGGGTGGCTCCACTCATTCATTCGGTTTGTGCTGAGGAACTGAGAACTCAGCCCGTCATTCGGCGCAGTTGAGCGTTGTCGCATGCGGTGTAACGCTCCATTCCCTCGTCAAGGGAACGCGACGTTACATACTAACCGAGATGTTCCCTTTCAGTCCGTCCTGTTCAAAATGTTACTCAGAGCCTGAGGTAGGTGTCCCCTATGGACATAGCCACAACTAGAACAGTGTTATGAGAATTGAAGGTACTGATGCTGACAAAAGCAAGCATGCCAGGACAGATGCACCTCAATCTGTAACTTACCTAACACTCCATAAGTCAGGTCACATAAGTATACAGGCTTACCAGGGAAGCAGAAAAAAGGGTGTTCTGACATTCTCACAGTACTAGATTTCAGCAACCGTTGGAGTGCGAATTTCGGAAACATCCGAAAAGGAATGTGAATTATAAGACTGGTGACAGAACTGTCTAACACTCTGTCCTGATCCCAGTTCAGGGGAACACAAAAGGAACTGACAGTAAAAAACAGTCCAGGTAAAGACATGGGTTTTGGGCACATAACCAGGCTGGGGTCTCAAGGTAACGTGAGAGTCAGCCAGCCCAAACTCAAGGCACAATTAGTTGATCAAAAATGCCTGCAGGTCCCCTTGATGGACGTGAGCGTGATCAGGAGTGCTGTCTTAAATGACAGGAACTTGAGCTCAACTGAGTCAAGTGGCTCAAAGAGGGCCCCCTCCCTAGTCCCGCCAGGACCACAGAGAGATCCCAAGAGGTAATGCGCATGATCTAGTACAAGGCAAAACAGCCGGCAGTGGGAGGATTCTCTGGAAGCGAACAGGTCCACCTGGGCTTCCTCAAATTGACTCCAAAAATTGAGCTCCCTCGGAACATGAACAGCATGCAGTGATTTGAACAACGTCAGATTTCAGAGGAGGAGATGGTGGGTGAGTTGCGACATGCAATTAGAGCTTACCCATTCACCCCCTTTGGTTGATGTATGCAACTGTCGGAATGTTGTCAGTGCGGACGAGCAAATGCTTGTCTTACAGCAATGGATGAAACCAGCAAAGAGCAAGCAGTACTGCCAGCAACTCGAGGCAATTGATATGCCAATGTAGTTGAGTACCTAGTCGACCTGTATACAGCACCTCAGCAAGTCCTGGAGGCATCTGTAGTGACAACAATGTGCCTTGACACCTGCTAAAGGGGCACACCTGCCCATAGAAAAGTAAGGTCCAACCACAGGCTGAAAAGCCCCGGACAGGAGGACGATTCCCGACGTACCCACAGTGGGGCAACCGGGAAGCATGGTGTCTTGAAGTAGAGGCAGAGGAGAAATTCTTAACTGACTCCCCAGATCCCGCAGAAAGGTAGCAAAGGAAGGGTGAGGAGGCGGAGCGTCCTGCAACCGCAACCTCTTGAGTGGTAAAATAGTGTGCCGAGACTGACCGTGAGGAAGCAGAGTGTCATTCAGAGACAGATCCCAACACATCTGACCCAGAGATGCTCTCTTATTGAGAATGTGGGTACGGTTGACCGAAGGGTCAGCAGCGGAACAGGCATCATTGGTGGTGAATGCCCCCGGCCCTCCCTCGGGAGTGGGGGCCCAGATGTTAGTGTGCCCTCTTCCTGCGGTGAGCTCAATGCCCCTGAGTTTCCTCCTTGGATTCTGTCAGCTTTACGCATCTCAGCCAGGTTCAGCCAGAGATGGTGCTCCTGGACTACCACTGTACACTTCACCTGCCCGAGGGATCGCGGTGTGACTTTCGTCGCCCAAAGGGCGAAGTCTGTCACCCTGTGCAGCTCCTGAATCAACCCCGGGTCAGAACTACCCTTGTGCAGTTTTTTGAGTGCCTTGGTCTGGTGTTCTTGAGGATGGCCACGGTGTGAAGGGCGGAGGCAGCCTGGCCCGCAGCACTGTACGCTTTGGCAGCCAAGGCGGACAATTCCTCCAAGTGGTGGCGTTTTGCAGGCAGAAGTGCACCGCAACCGCACACTCCACCTGTCCACGTACACCTTGACTGCCCTACCATCAAGGGTAGTGAGGAGGGAAGAGCTAAAACATGACCGGGCGGTGTAGGGAGCCTTCCACATCTTAGTGAGCTCTTCACAAACTTCCGGGAAGAAAGGCACTGGGGCGGAGTGTGGCTGAGATCACGTCCGGAGCCCAGATACCAAACATCCTTGAGCGATTGGGAGATGGAGACAAATGAAGCTTTTCACTGTAATGAAAATAATGCAAATAGTAAAACAATTCTAAAATACAAAATTCATTAAGCAGCAAAAATGTAAAAGGTAACATAAAATACCAAATTGTTTTAGCCAACAGAAAGTATCTATTTATTTTTTACATTTATTTAATTCATTACTTAAATTAATAAATTATTTAAAATCACATCATATAAAACGTGTTGTAATTTTTATGAAAAACATCAGTTTTTTTTGTGTTTATCCTACAGCTAATAGAAAAATAGAATGACATAATAGGAATGAAGTCATTTACTGTTATGAAAAAAAGCCACAAAAAATAGGTTGTATGCAAATTGTTTTTTTTCAATATTGTATTTTTTATTTTTTTTTCATTATTATTCTTGTGAATTTGGGGCAAAACATGATTAACCGCTAGTACAAAAATGTAATGAAGAATGGAAATTAAGTGGTTTACTGTTACGAAAATAATAAAAATAATAAAGTCCTAAAAATAGGTTGTGTTTATTTTATGCAAATTATTACATTTTAGTTAATTCTTTTGAATTTGGGGCAAAATATGATGTGCAACAGCTAGTACAAAAATATAATAAATTAATGGAAATTAAGTGATTTACTGTTATGTTATTCACTGTTGTTTATTTTATGCTAATTCTTTTTTATTTTTACTTTATTTATTTATTTTGAATGGGGGGCCGAAATGTGACCTGAACACATTCTTGCTGGGTTTTGTGAGATTCAACCATTTGCTTTTTTTCTAGAAAGAAATAGACATTTTTATTTTAGTCGAGACCTTCAATGATAAACATCTCCGGCATGGAACATTTTGCCAAGAATCTGAAGGAGCATTTCTAATAGTTGCGCTGATGGTTTTTGTTTCCTGGCATTTTTCCTGCAGATAGAGAAAGGGGATTGCAGGCACTTCTTAAAGTTGACAGGTTAACAGTGCAGTAATCCCAGCAGCAGCTGCGATCTGTGGAAGCATCTAGTGTTGGTGTGTGACTGCTAAAACTGCCATTACAATAACCTCCCTGAGGAGCTACTTAGCGAGCTATCCCAGCATCATCATGAAGACAAAGGCTCTCCAATTTGTGGGCCAGAAACCTCATGCATGTGGATTCAGTGCCATCTGTTGGCTATGACAGCTTTACACTTAAAGCTCACCCTATCAGCCAGGGGAAGATGGGAACAAAAGCATTAAGAGTCTTAAGACTCATGCCAATAACACATTTTTTTAAAAGATATAAGGAATTTGGTAAAGAGGTCTAGATTTCCAGTCCAAAATATTTTGTATATAGTTGCACCATAAAGACAAACCCAGAAATATGTACACATGTACCAAGCTATCTACATATTTATATTACTACACAATTACCCTAACCCAAACTCTTCTTTGCTCCTAAAATAATAATTTTAATCTTTTTTAGAATCATTTATTAACCATAATTTTCTTTTTAGGGTGTCCTCAGAAGGAGGTTTACTCAGATTCTAGCAACATTTTAAGCAATTTTAATAAAACAAAAAAAACTTCAGTAACCCTCACACTCTATGCAATCAGCTGTCTCAAAACACACGGCTGATCTAAATATTATGATTCTGGAGCATACTGGTTTGAGTGTGAGAGTTTCACACCTCTCAGTGCCTAAAATCAGAAGACTTCTTAATGAAAGAATGTGGTGAGACCTAACTGGGGTCTACAGGGATTGTAGTTCATCTCAAACTGCTTGAAATGCTTCTGTCTTGTATAAAAATGAAGTGAGGAGTATTACTGATGGAATGCAAAACTCTTAATTTGTTAATACAAATTCTGTAAACAAACAAAACTACTGTACTTACCTGTGTGTGTGTGTGTGTGTGTGTGTGTGTGTGTGGGGTGGTGTGGTGTGTGTGTGTGTGTGTTGTGTGTGTGGGTGGGTGGGGTTTGTGACAAATGAGGATATAAATTTGTAATCATTTACATGGGTAATAACAACTTAACCCATGTCCCCACTTTTCAAAACGCTTATAAGTCACACAGAATGGAGTGTATTGGAAATCTGAAATAGCACAAAGTCTCCTGTGAGGGGTAGGTTTAGGGGTATGGTTGTTGTAGGGCGATAGAAAATACGGTTTGTACCGTATAAAAACCATTACGCCTATGGGATTCCCCACTTTTCACAAAAACAAACCTGAGTGTTTGTGTGGTATAAACTACTGTTCAAAAGTTTGGGTTCAGTAAGACTTGTAATGTTTTTTTAAAGAATTCTCTTCTGCTCATCAAACCTGCATTTATTTGATCAAAAAATACAGAAAAAAAACTGTTAATCTTGCAAAATGTTATTACAATATAAAGTAATGGTTTCTATTGTAATATCCTTTAAAATATAATTTATTCATGTGAAGGAAAGCTGAATTTTCAGCATCATTAACACCAGTCTTCACTGTTACATGACTCTTCAGAAATCATTCTAACATGCTGATTTATTATTAGAATTATCAATGCTGGCAACAGTTGTGATGCTTAATATTTTTATGGAAACTGTAATACATTTTTTCCAGGATTATTTGATGAGTGTAAAGTTTAAAAGAACAGCATTTATTCTAAATATAAATATTTTCTAGCAATTTAAATCTTTGCTATCACTTCTTAACAGAAAATATTTCTGTTTTAAATAAATGCTCGTCTTTAACTTTCTATTCATCACAGAATCCTGACAAAAAGTATGATGGTTTCCACAGAAATATTAAGCAGCAAAACTGTTTTCAACACTGAGCATAAGTCAGTATATTAGAATGATTTCTGATGGATCATTTGACACTGAAGACTGGAGGAATGATGCCGAAAATTCAGCTTTGATCACAAGAATAAAATACATTTTGAAATATATTAAAATAGAAAACGTTTTTAACTCATAATAAATTTCACAATATTTCTGTTTTTACTGTATTTTTGGACAAATAAATGCAGCCTTGATGAGCATAAGAAACTCCTGTACAAAACTAAAAATCGTTCTGTCCCAAACGGTTGAGCGGTGTATATATTAGATAATACTACTGTTATACACACCCCCCACACACACACAGAGAGAAAGAGAGAGACCTGTAAGAACTAAGAACTAGCATTGTTGAACTATGCATTAAAAATATATTACCCTTTTATTAAATCACTATTGGGTCATGTTTGTCACATATATGGAAGTGTTGCCACGTTAAAACCATAAAAATTTCTAATAAGCTGGATCTATAGCAAAATGTATACGACATACATATTATATATATTTTTTTATAAATAAATTCTATAACATTTACACCATAAAAACATGAAATTTTTATTAAAAAAACATTACTTTTTAATGAATACTGTTAATTCAGGCACATTCATTGATCAAATGTGAAAAAACTTTTTTAACATTATACATTTTCTACTGTTTCAATACTGTTTCATATTTGAACACACCTGTTTTCAACAACCATAATAAAATATGTTTAAATGAGTACAGACTCCTCATTTAAGAACTGATTTCTGAAAGGATCATGTCATCTGGAGTAATCTGCTGAAAATCAGCATTGCACACGCCATAAATTACATTTGAAATTATTCAAATAGAAACAGAGGTATGTTAAATGGTAAAAATATTTCACAATATCACGTATTTTTATCAAATACATGCAGCCTTGGTGACCATAAGTGACTTCTTTCAAAACCATTAAAAACCTTACAGACCCAACTTTTGAACATTAGTTTATGTTTGAAACATCATAAAAAATCACAGATCAAACACATTTGTGCAACTGGACTTTTGGCTCAAACATTGCACTTGTCTTAGGAAAATTACATTTCATGTCTTTATAACTCTGAGTTTCCCCCCCATTTGCTTAATGAAAAACCAACAAACCGAACCTGATTAACACTCACTCACATACAGCCTAATTTTGACATGCTTACAGCTCTCAAGAATCGTCTGCTGTGCAAACTCAAACACGCAGCTCCTTGAAAAACAAAAGAGGAGGCTGGGTCTTCTCAGCCGACGGGACCCCGTCAGAGGGCCTCTATTGTCAGTCAGGATGAGGGCATTTAGCAGCACCCATACTAATCCACGGCTCACTTCAGCTCAATTAAGCCTTTGTGTTCTCCACTTGTAACCGTGCACAAGAGGCCTGTGACGGCCCTATCGCCGTGGCTGGTGTTCACAGGCCTACAACACACTTGAACTCACTGACTGAACGCTTCCACCCCTTCCTTTGTCTCACAGGTAATAACTAACACGGCCAAAGAGGGGTTAATAGGCAGAACACTGCTTATGAGAACGTCATGTTAACCCTACTTATAAAACAGCTTCTGTTCTGATTCTGATAGGATGAGCCATATCATAAAATGCATATGCGACTGAACATTAATGTATCAAGGCACTATGTAGCTTCTATTTGGCTAATGAACTATATTAGTGAAAGAACTGCTTACTGCTTAAAAATTATAATAATATATTAACAATAGACAATCCGATTTAACTTAACAACATAGTTAAATATAGTTCATATTAAATAATATTAACATAGTTCATATTAAATATATTAACGTTAAATATGAACTAAAAATTAACACATTTACAGCATTTTTTAAATCTTGGTTATTGTTCATCTCTGCTAAAGTTATATCTGCTAACATTAATGTACTGTGAACTCACATAAACATGATATTTTGTAACTAACATTAAGTTAATCAATGCTGGGAAATATATTGCTCATTGTTAGTTCATATTAGTTAATGTTTTAACCGTTTACAAATAAGATCACTAATAACTTAATGTATTATAGAACAAATGAAAAAATGAAATATATTTTAGAAATTCCTTCACCTAATTTAAAAAAAAAAAAATGCTGTTAATTTATGATACCAAACGCATTAATGTTAACAAAATGAACCATACTGGTAACGGGTTGCCAGTAGCTATTTAACATTTATTGTCTTATTATCTTTTTTCTATTTCTGGTGGTATATAAAATCAATAAGCCACTTGTGAATGTCTGTGACAGTGATTTTAACAAGGCCGTTTTGAGTCAGTATAACGCACAGCCTCCAGTGGGTTATTGCTTTAGTAAACTTGATTAAGCTATAGGACACATCTGAGCACCAGGAGCAGAAAATGGATCTACGTGCAAACCATCCCACACAACAACAATAATGCCACACAGAAACCATCAAGTAAGAAAACACACTTAAGAAAACCCTCATCCATAAGACCCCAAGGCCAATGGGTTTCTGAAGTGAGGTGAGTGTGAGATCTCATTTTTACTTCAACAGACATCACCCATGACGAAGGGTCTGTCCTCTCAGCCCTGATCAGAGCAGAGCGTCCCCTCTCATTATTGACTGAATCTGAGGCTCTATATGACGCTGGGCTGTGTGTGTGGGCACTTCATCAGTAATCCTTTCCTTACGCCGTGATTTCTCATTGGACCTGCCGCAGCTCATTTAATGAGACCGCTTTCTGATGGGATCAATGAGAGGAATACATAATCAAAGGCAAATAGCTGAAAAACTAAATAAAAGCCATTTATGAACAAAGCAGGCAGTGAGAGGAAGGGACGTTATGGTTTGTCTCCCTCGTGTGGCCATACGATGAAGTTGTCTCCAACAGGTCCTTTATTAACACAAAGCTTTCCAGCTTGAACTGCATTCATGCAAAACATTTTGCTTTAACAACTGGAATTTGTATCTTTGCAGTCAAAAGTCTGGACACGCCTATTCAATATTATTATAATTTCCCATATTTTAGAAAAATAGTGAAGTCATCAAAACTATTATAACTATTACTATACTACTACTACTACTAATAATAAAAATAAAAAGAAACATGTACTAAGTCAATAAAATAGTAATGAATAACAAAAATACAACGAAAAATCTTAATAATAGTAAATAATACATTAAACAAATTTTATTTTTTCCATATAGCTTATATTTGCCTACAAATCTAATTTCAAACATAAAAGTTTTTAGATTAAAGGATCACAATAAACTAAATGCAGTCCACATTTACTGGTATATCCATGCTATCAGTTATGAAGTTTCCCATGAAATATCTATCGTATCTATATATATAACGTAATTTAATAATTACTGTCAAACCATTTGTGCTTGATTAATACGAGTTTATAATCTATTAATATTTTGTGGGAATAAGATTTTACAATAAAATTGGTAACACTTTACATAAGGTATCATTTGTTAACATTAATTAATGTAACAATATATTTTTACAGCATTTATTAACCTTTGTTAATGTTAGTTAATAAAAGGTTCGTGTTAATTCATATGCATCAACTAATGTTAACAAATATAACTTGATTTTAATAATGTATTTAACAAATGTTGAACTTAACATTAAATAATTAATAAATGCTTTAGAAGTATTTTTCCTTGTTAAAGTTAACTAATGTAGTTAACTACTTTACTATAAGGATCCATTGTTAAACATAATATTCATATTTTTTTAAATATTAACTATGATTTATTTGTTCCCAGGATCCTTGCTGAATAGAAAGTTTAAAAAAACATTGATGTTAAATATGCATTTTTATTAAATGGACTAAAGTAATGATATATCTCATGCATACACTTTTTTTTAGATTCCACTGGGAAAATAAAAACATCATCACATCATAAAATGGATGAGCAACTGACAATCAATAAAAGAAGCAATCCCTACACAACTCCGGATTGATCTCCATCACCTTCCCAGCTAAGTGTGATTAAGAAAGGTGCCACCAGGGGGCTGCAAACATTCAAATTGAGTCAGACAGCAGTTCACATCCCCCTGCCCTCATGGGTGTAAATCTGACACTATCAACACAGGTCAGAATGAATTTCACTGCAACCACAGCGAGTCCAGACCAGTGACGGATGTTCTTTTGGGAGCGACCCTAAAAAATCTCGTCTCACTCTGACTACAGAAACATCCTGAAAGCAGCGCCAATATGAATGTGAGATGTACACAAGAGACCAAGTGACCCCTAATGGATGCCAAAAATGACATAACAGTGCTAATGAATGTCGTACCCATGTGTTTTGTGGAGTTAGTGATTCCACAAGTCAGTGCTGTGGCCCAATATGACACTAAATCAACAGGAAGTATTCTAGGTTTTGCTGGACAGCTGCTCGTGTCAGTCACAAATGTTAGTTTTGGCTAGATCATTATGCTTCTAAGCCTGGTTCTCCTTTTTTGGCCAATTAAAAAGAGCTGTATATACTGATGAAATGTTTTGCAAGCAACGTGCAAACTGCAAGTATTTCATTATGTTACAGTAGATATTTTGCCAGTGCCATGATTTTTTTTTTTTAAAGCACGACCACAAATGAGAGCCCAACATACTTCCAGGCCATAGCCAAATATGTTCTAAATTAATTTAGCATATTTTAGAAAAATAAGGAAGTCATCAAAAATACAAAACTTAAAGACACAACTACTAATAAATAATAATAATAAAATCAATGTAAGCAAAGAATGTTATTTCTTCATATATAGCTTATATTTTTCTACAAAACCAGAAGTTAAGAGTAAATGTGCAATGTTCCTGTAGAAGAATCAACATCTTAACAGTTAAATTTGTGCTTTTGTTTTTTTATGAAATATTAATAAATATATATTAAATAACATATTAGTAATATAAAGGATGATAAATATTAAAGCATGTCTAATTTATGATTTAATGGTCAACTGTGGAAAATAATTAAAAACTGTAATAACAAAAAGTTTTTGTTTTTAATTGTGATGACTGTGCAATAACAAGGATGTAGAATAACGTTTTTCAATGAGTTACAGAAAACAACTTTTTTTTTATGCAATTACTTTAAAAAAGCCAGATTAATCAGTTATCAAAATAATCATTAGCTGCCAGCCAAACAACCAGGCTCAAAAATTAACCCCAAAAATTTCACTGAACACAATAGAAAATACCTTATATTCAAAAAAATAAAAAATGAAAGTAACCACGGTTATTTCATGTAACCCTTGTAAAAATCAGGCATATGTAGCTGTGGTTTTGAAAGGGGTTAATATAAATAAATAAAAAAATAAGAACCTAAAATGCATTCACATATATTAGGAAAAAAAGTAAAAAAGTGTGAAAATAAGGCCCTTTAAAAACATAATAAAGAATTTAAAGTAAAGAAATTTGACCTCTCAAGATAATAAAAGCCTGTTTACAATACCAGTCCAGTTTGGAGTCGGTACGATTTTAGTATTTTTAAATACATTTCTTATTATCAGCGTTGAAAACAGTTGCTGCTTATTTTTGTGGAAAACCATGATACTTTTTCTTCAGGACTCTTTGATGAATATAAAGTTCAAAAGAACTTTGATTTCAATCGCAATCTTTTGTAGCATTTTAAAAGCATTTACTGTCACTTTTGACTCCATTTGACTGCATCCATTCCTTGCTGAATAAAAGTATGAATTTATTTCAGCACAGTCCATCATTTGTGAGCTGATCGGATCTTAATGTAGGTGTAAAGAGTGCAGTAGACATGAGAAAAGAGCACACACCAACACCTGACCCGGGGGACAGTTTTCTTTTTTTTATTGTGTTCGAGGGGATGTTACAGTGGTGGCTCATTTCTGCTGAGCTACAAAACGTTCAATGAGATCGCTTCATTACAAACTGACAAAGATATAACAGATTCACAACAGCATGTACCACAGAACTGGAAATGAGTGTGGGTCTCATATAAATGACATCCTTTCTAATAATCTACAGCTTGTTTTTCTTTTTTTTGTTTTCTTTGACTTCATACAGATAATGAATTAGGCTAAAATGCACCATAATATTTGGTTGACTTTAGGAACATGTTCCTTATTACATCACAAAATACATTTTTTATATCCCAAAGAAGCAAGACTTGCAAGTAGGCTTTTAAACAGAACTAAATCTACAGCTACAAAATTCTACTCCGGCAGCCTTTACACCTTGGCGGGTCCTGTCTGCGCTCCCAAAACACGGGGTAGAATCAGTATGACATATACACAGAAGTCCGTATTGTAAAGGCTATAAAGATTTGTTGCACGTTGTAAAGTTGCTTCTCCTGGATCTTTACACTCCTGCGGGTGATGGGAACTGGGGCGGTGCTGGAGAAGAGTGCAGGAAGGACGGGTGAACAAAGGGAAGCTGGGAAGAAAGGGGGTGGTGGATGGGAGGGCGAGCGGGCGCCGTCTATGTGGCGTATCTCTTGGTCCACTGTCGAGCTATCCTGTCATGCTCTGCTCTGTTGGTCAGGTACTGAGTAGCTATGCTTCCCACCAGAGGATCCGCTGAGAGACGAGGGGAAGGGGGAGAAAAAGAAGAACGGAAAGGAAAAAAGTGAGACATTCTTATACCCAGGAGTCAGCGAGAACACAGTATTCTGAAAGACACTGCATGGGAAGGACACAGAGAGAGAGAGAGAGAGAGAGAGAGAGAGAGAGCAGTGGGAAGTGAGCCATCGTGGAGAGTAAATGAAAGAGCTGTGTGGGATTCAACAGACACATCTGTCATGTGCTGACTCAGCTGACACAACAATGTCAAGACATGTTTTCGAGACAAACATCGTGATGGCTTTACAGGATTCGGTCTGGTTTTCCTTGCTCATGACAAAACCTTCACTTCAAGCAACACAACAATGAAGACCTAAAATGAACCTGACTAGACATATGCAACATGAAGTCTAAAGTTCAGTCATCAGCTTCAACATCATACATACATACATACATGAAAATTATTAATCTTTTCTGTATTCAAAGAATTAATTTGATCAAATGTATTGGCAGTGTTATTTTAGTATTTACTCATATTTTGAATTAGCTTTTATTTTAATATATTCAGTTTTCATTTTAATTTTAAATAAAGTTTCAGTAATTTAGTTTTTTTATTTAGCTTTATTTCATGTTTTGTTGTAGTTTTAGTCAGTTGGTCCTTCAATTTTACTTATTGCACCTGTCCGTTGTTTTCATTTAAGTCTTTTTGGAGTATTTTTCATTGAAAGTTTTTCATCTAATATTTATATTTTATTTCTTTTTTTTTCTATTAATGAAAACTATTTTAAGAGTTTCAGTTCAAAATAGCAAGGCTGAATATAGGACATGTTTTTGGGATGAGATTTATTAATCAAAATTATTTTCCTTTAATTTGAGGGTTAGGCAACAGTAAACTCTCTGCTGGCATAACAGGTATCAAATTAAATAAATATATTTTTAAGTTATATTTTTATTCCCCCGTGTATTTTCTATAACTTTGTTTCTGGTTTTGCCCATTTGAGGCTTTGCCAGCATGCAAATGAATACTGGCTGGTTGATGTTATAATGCCATGCCAGCTTCCTTGGCTATTTTCATGGTGAGTAACAGATTGAAATAGTATAAAAAAGTGATTTAAAACCCTGTATCAGGTTTTTAAACTTTGCATTAGATAAACAAGAAAAGGTGACTGATTTAATGTTTTTTTTTTTTTCAATTTTCCAAAAGTTTTTTAATTTGCTAATCCCTTATGATGTAATTAGCTTCTTTGGTACTACAAGCTGTGACGTAAAGAATGCAGTCTACAATGTTCATAGGTTGTCCTATTGTGCATAGAAGGACCAGACTTCACCCCAGGGATAGTTCACCCAAAATGACAATTACATCATCATTCCCTCATACTCATGATATTCCAAACCTGTCTGGAATCTGTGGAGCACAAAAGATGATGTTTTGAAAGTCAGTTGGGTCCAGACAACAACAGAGCCCATTTATTTTCATAAAAAATCAAATCACTCTAATAAAAAAAGATCACTGCAACTTTTATCTCACAATTCTGCCTTTTTCTTGCAACTGTGAGTTTATACAGCATCTCACAATTCAGACTTTTCTTCTCAGAATTGCAAGTTTATATCTAGCGATTGCGAGTTAACATTTCGCAATTCTAAGTTTATATCTCATAGTTGCGCGAAAAATGTCAGAATAGGAGAAGGTCACAATTACCTTTTTATTTTTTATTTCATGGTGGAAACAGGCTTCCATACGGTAGTTCCTACATTCATAAATTTAGAATAAATTTTAGTACGAAAGTTATTGGCGAATCATGATTTGTTCATGGAAATGTGTGTAAGAAAATCTGCGTACCAACGTTTTCACGAACAAATCATATTTCACCAATAACTTTTGTACTAAAATATATTCTAAATTTACGAATAAATGTAGGACCTACTGTATGGAAGTTAACTTTCACTATGTGAATGAGGCCCACCGAGTTTTACAGAAGAAAGTACGTTTTTGGAATGACATTAGGGTGTGAGTACATGATGACACAATTCTCATTTTTGGATGAACCATCACTTTTTGGATGAAAATGCACATGTAATTAATGTCCTCTGATTTTACTAATAAAGCTAGTCTTAGGATTTGGGCCTGAGTTGCTGTACTCACCTGGATTGCAGTCTGTTAGCAGAGAACAGATGGAAAGCAGGACCTTCGAGATGGTCAGAGCTGGGCTCCAGTTATCCTTCAGGATGTCCAGGCAGATCACACCCTGACTGTTGATGTTGCAGTGATAGATCCTCGTACGGAACGTGACCTGCACAGGAGGAGGAAACCAAAACCATCACAAAACAAGTCTATCTAAAAAGGGATGATGTTAGCTTACCAGTCCAGAACCACGCTTTAATACTCTGGATGTGTTATAACAGGGCTTTTATTATAGACAGGGCTTTTGAGAGCTGGATCACTCTCATTAACGGCTCTCTCAGAAACCAGGGCTGAATCCTGAAAGCTATCGATCCGGTGAGAAGAGAAAGCCAAGCAAGCTTAACCTGACCCAGCTTCCCAACTGTGTCAGTAGCCCTTATCTAGAGTATTGACGACTTATGGCCCCAGCTTACAGGACCGGCGGGACACCGCTGACTGCAGTATTGTGGGAGGGCCGAATCTGCCAGATAAGGGTCATGCATTAGTCTGCTCCCTTAGCACATAAAGAGCGCTTCTTGTTTGTTGACTGCGTCTCACTCTGCCCCCTGCAGCAGCTACTAAGACGTCCGTCACATAATGCAGCATAAACAGAGTGCCCAAAATAACCCTGCCTGCCTGGCACAATGTGGGTATTGTATGGACACGGTGGTCTTGGAGTTCAAAAACACAGCCAGCATGACACGGCCAACACTGTGAAACAACACAAGAGAGAGTTCATGACATATGCCCCTATGGAGAGAAGTGAGAGAAAAACCTAGTGAGCTGCCTATACAGCATTTCTATACTAGCAATGCAAAGACTGTTCCTAAAGTTGGGAAGCTGTTCTTTAAGATGCCTTTTTTTAGTCAAATGTAAATAGAAATACATTGCACATCTGAAAATAAAAATACTGAAAGGATATTTTTTATCCTAAACTAACATCATAAACAGGTAATAAAAAAATCTCACACACTACCATAGCTCCCACACACTATAAAATATAATATTTACTGTTTTGGCCATGCCCTTGTCAAGCATTCCTGAGCCACATTTACACAGAATTATTCATCCAAGAAGAGAGCAAGTTTAGAGAAATGTAGAATGTAAACATAAATATTGAGAAATGTTCCTACTTTACCCAAAATTGTGTGCTGAGTCTTAAGTTTCAAGTTTCACGTTTTAAGGCGGTTAAAATGTTATACTTTGCCCAGCTTTTGGACTTTTCCAAGCAAGAATTACAAATATCATATTATTTATCAAATAATTATTTTAATATTAATTTAAATGTATCTGTTAACATAAAATGTTTGTATATATTTAATTGACACAGACTACACTTAATAAGCATTAAATGTTTTAAATATTTATAATATATTTTAATAAATAAAAAATATTTAAAATATATTAATGAATGCCTTTTTCCTTACATTTTAAAAGATTTTGTATACAGACAACACATTGCCAAAATGATCCCCCGTTCACATGGATATGCCAAAATGACAAAAACGTGGTAATTAGCATGCCAGGGCCAGTAGTTGCGATGCCACTTTCTAAAGAAACACGTATATGCATGAGCATGACTTCACCCGTTTTCACAATTCGTGGTTTTTGTAGTTTTAACCAGCAGACTATAACGGTCTCGGTTTTCAAAAACTCACTTTGAAACGTTTTTTTTTTTTAAAGGTGGTGTTTTGCTTTCGATTTCCTTTTTTGACATTAGTTATTGTGTAATGTTGCTGTTTGAGCATAAACAACATCTGCAAAGTTGCGGCGCTGAAAGTTCAACGCAAACGGATATATCGTCTTTTAAAATTCTGGCAGTTTAATGCCTACAAAAACGGCTCGTAGGGACTACAACAAGTTTCTTCCCGGGAATTGTGACATCACAAACCCAGACAAACCCCGCCCCCGGGAACATGCAACAAAGGGGGCGGGGCAATGTTGCGCTGCTTTAGAGAAGAGGAAGAAAAAACTAGAGGTGCATGTAAAAATCTATTCATACAGTATATGAATCGTGATTCAGTCGTCTAACGATTCGAATGGATTCACAAGTTTCAAAATCAAGGTTTCAAAAAAGCAGCGGTTCTCACTACTTTCCTCGCATCCTCCTGCTCTGCAGCATGCTCTGCCCTCTCTCTCTCTCATCAGCCTCAGCTCCAACAATGACTGTTCCATTTATACCTTATTCACATAGCTATGAGAAGCGTTAAACATGGACGCGCATGCGGTTGCCGTACTGTATTAAACCTTGTAATCAGCTTTAAACAACCATATCTTAAAAGCTAACAGAAGCCAGAGCATTTTACAAATAACATCGTATCTACAAGTATTAAGCCAACATAAAAACCTTCCAAAGAGCCGTGCTTTGCACAGGTGTCTGCGCAATACTCTGCATAATCATCCTCTGCGTCTCATCGGCTCAACTGATACCAACATATACGCCCATTGTTTACAATACAGCCGATCACATGCCGCTGAAACTGAGGGGCGTGACGTTCGACGCGCACTAGAGGGGGGGGGGGGGGGCGTTTAGCCCATCACAACATTTCTGAAGGGAGGGGCTTCATAAAAGCAGAAATGATCAGCACCAGCAACGTTTGGGAGAAGGGACAGAGCGGTTGTGGAATAAAGGTAAATTATGTGAATAATAATGCTTTTTTTTTTTTTAAACGAAGCCTGAGCACAGTGTTACAGTGCACCCCATAAACACAATCGAGCCTTTAAAAAACAGTCAACCACCCCTTTAAGTTTTCAAAAACCCCAAAACACAGCTGTCGTGTATGGCCAAAACCGTGTCATGTACAGTAAACGCTCCCTAATTTCAGAGATAAATGACTGCAAATGAACTTGTTGATAGTTGAACCCATTTGAATGTTAATCAAAACCATAATCAGATCTTTATTCAATTATCATCCTTTTATTAGGGAATGGCATCATTAACTTAGCAACAAAGGTATCTCTGAAGGCAGTAGACAGCCATGTAGGTAGAGTTTCTAAACAGACAGACAGAAAGAAAGAAAGAAAAAAAAGACACCAAGACACAAAATAAAAGAGAAATACCTCTTTTTAAAGGCACATAATGACCCAACCAAACTGCTCTGTCAACAAACCAATGCATTAGAGCCTTTTACAGCTCGAGTTAATCGATACTCTTATTTCTAGATAGACTTTTAGGATGAAATGCCTGTCTCTCTCTTTTCCGCCCTGCTCCCACACACAGACATACTCATTCACAAAAGCACAGATTAGCAGACCACAAACCAAGCCTCACCACTTAGTGAGCGAGAGAGGGCAATGACTTCACAGAGCACCAACCCAAACAAATATAGGCGAGATCGGCCCCCAAGTTGCCTTGCATTTCATCTGGAGACAAAAGAATGAGGGGGTGCGGATCGCCGGCTCTGCCCGGCATCCACCGCAGAGGATGAATCCTGTTTATAATTAGTGGATTAGAGCTTTGCAGTGGCTTGATCTGAACAAAGAGCCCCCTCCAGCCCATGAGCTTTATATAAACTTGTTGTTTATAGATGCCACTGACGGTCGAAATGAGGATCAGACTGAGGTGGAGAGCCACTAAGAGCGGGGCAAATTCCCAAACATGCTGAGGAAGGAGATTCGGATACTAATTAATCCGAAATGCCGTGGTTGACTCTTTCACCTTTATAGCTGGAGCTGTATAGTAAACCAGCTTCCCTAAACCACATCGCTGCCTGTCGGCATCTTGCTATTTGCTTTACACTGGAAATAGCCAGTGCTCGGAAGGAGTATGTTCAGCCATCCAGCACACAAATTAGAAAAACATAATCGTTCAGCTTCACATTATCCTTGAGACATTTTAACAGAGGTCAATACCTGTTCTGAATGATCTGTTACAGAGTGTCCTTGGTAGAGCTAATACATCTTAATTAAAGGCCACTGCTCTATAGACTAATAATAGCAAACTACACATCCACAGATGCATTCAAGAGTCTACTTGTGAAAATGCTTCTATTGTGTATTTTACTATAACAGCTTAATAGCTTTTTCCATTACAAATAACATAAGCAGCAATAATTCCAGTGAAAATCTGAATTGAAACATTTGTTCTCCGCCTTGAACTTTAATTGAAGCAAGAACATCTTACCATCCGTATAAAAGACAAGTAAGATTAGTGACCTAGAAATAGTGCAGAATCTTAAATATTTTACATCATAACATTTTTTATTTTACATTTATAAATCCTACAATTTTATTTCCTGAATAAAATTACATTTTAAAAATAAGGACTTTTAAACACACTGTATGTGTGATTTATTGTACTACTATGTATATTGTCTCATATACATGTATTAATCTTATTTTAAATTCTGCTTTTTATAACACACATCAGCTTGTACTGTAAAAAAAAAGTCACTTTTTGTTTTTTGATGTTGATTAATGAAGTATGTTTTACATTAAAATACTATTTCAGTCTTTCTACTTTAAATTTTCACATTTAATTCAATGTATTATGTGTACATGATACCAAACCCCTTTACAACAACTTTCAGATTATACAATGCTTAAATGATCATTTACTTTCATATGGCTTAGAAATGTCATGGGACTTTGATTCATGATCTTCTATTCTCAAGAACAGCATCAAATAGCTGATACAGCTGTTTTAAGTTCTGCCCCACATTCAAGAACAGCTTTGATGTATTCAGTCTGAAATGCTTCCAAATACATTCCAATGCATTTGATTTTGCATTTAGATTGAGACCCTGCCTATGCAGCTTCTAAAAGCATGATGATGCTGCCTTCTAAGACACCTGCTTCTGACCAAGTTCTAAGGCATTTGTAAGCATTTCATGTATCATTCACTTATAAAGTGCTATTTCAGTCAGGATTCTCCCTCAGAAGGCAGCAGCCTAGATGAGCCGTAGACAGCATGACTGCTCGCTAGGTTTTCAAACACAGCCTGAGTTTAGTTCCATCCTGGTACACTTGCCTGTAATTTTCAAGACTTTGATTAGAGCTGTAAGTAACCAAAGTAGGAAGGAAACTCTCTAGAAGCAGGATTAAGCATCCACTTTTTCAAACCTCAAAAAGAATGAATAAAAAGGGAAGATGTTTTCCCATACTGTACCTTTGGTGGCTTGAAGGGGTAATCGGAAGAGAAGGTGATATCCAGAAAGAACACGCCTCCCTCATAGACTGAACCTGGAGGGCCCAAGATGGTGGATCTCCACTCGTAAATGTTGTCACCCTTGGGTCCCGCACTGAAAAACACACACATAAGACAAGGTGATTGAGCATCTTATACACCCAGACTAAAATACTGGCCAACATCCGCCCATTTTCAGAATACCAGCATTGGCCGATTAACAGAAGCATTGCAAACCAACATCCAATTATATCACAAACAATTTGTGTTTTTAAACCGTTTTCATTGAATTGAGAAAACAATGTTTTACCAAAATAAATACATACTTTAGTAAATAAATAAAATGTTTGATTTGGTTTGATTTCAGCTTACATTTCAGCACAAAATGATTACGGATAAAATTATCAAAATAAAATAAAATACATTAGATTATTTTATTAATTGTTATTAATTCTGTGCATCACAATGCATATAGTATACAGGACAAACATGTTATTAACAGACTTCTCTTCCATGCATGACACCACCACACACTTTTTAAAGCAGCACTGGGGTGGCATGAATATATTTACACATGATCACACTCACAGGACACAATGTCACACGTTCCAAGTTGATCATTATGCGCACAGACAAGAAAACAGCATTCACAATTAACAGTTGATAACTAAAGGGTGCTTTTGATGTGTCACAGAACAATATTAATAAAATAAAATAAAAGGATAAATAAAAAAGTAACAGGTTACTAAACCTTCTTATACAATTTTTATTGTCAGGTCAGAACCTACACTACTACAAGCACACATACATGGTTAATGGAGGAAAATAAGGGCAATGAAGGAAAAATAAAGGCCCACTCCAACAGTGAATCTGTTCTGGTGTAGAAGCGCGAGAGACCAGCCTCTGGAGGAGACAGGTGAATGTAGCAGACGCAGCCGTATGCAGGCACTTATCGTCGGCATCTATTGCTCAATTAGCATGTGATGAAACGCTCATCTCTGCCAGCAAGTCATCAGCCTACACACTGGATATCCACTCGCGCTTTACAGCAATAGAGGACAACTGCAAACTCAAAATCGGCATAAAGTAGAGGGCCAAGAATAGGCAAAGCAGGAAGATAATAGGAGTGGACGGCGTGAAGAGTAACAGAACAATTCATTGCCGCCAAGTAGCTTACTTAATTCTTTGAGCCTGATAAATTATCCGGGACTATTGGGCTGCCTCTCTACCAGCAGCAAGGGTGGAAAAATGCGTTGAATACTGTAGAGAGCAATAAATGACAGATTTAGCAAGAGCAACATGC
Organism: Sinocyclocheilus anophthalmus; assembly: GCA_018155175.1. NCBI lineage: Eukaryota > Metazoa > Chordata > Actinopteri > Cypriniformes > Cyprinidae > Sinocyclocheilus > Sinocyclocheilus anophthalmus. Next base: position 29,190 of record JADLZN010009923.1, read on the forward strand.
TACATAGATCATTTAACAGTACAGCAACACGCGGGGTTGTCTTTGGCCATCGCTTATCGCCATAAAATCAACACATGACATTTAGAGAGGCTTTAGCTCACGTAAAAGTAAATCATATAACTGTAGCTTATAAGGGGAAGAATGAGGGAGAAATAGAAAAATCTTTTTAACGCCTCTGAACATCAATCTGACAGGCCTTCGGTGGGGTGTTTTTGGTAAAGCAAGGTGAGCTTCATGCCAGCGTAACACTTTGCCCCAGCTCTGTCAGGGGTTCTCAGCGTTACCACACATCAACTAAACTCATACAAAAGGAAGTGTGCAACCTCATCATAAGGATGTAAAAAACTACTTCATTTCATAATCGACTAGTCAACCAAATGTCTTAGAGAAACCCTGTTTAATTAGGCTGGTTTTAAGTCATTCAAAACCACCGTTGTAATCGTCGGACCCAAATTATTAGATATTTATGAAATCCGAGAGCTTTCTGGCCCTGCATAGACAGCAATGCAACTGACATGTTCAAGGCCCAGAAAAGTAGTAAGGACATCAATAGTCCATGTGACATCAGTGGTTCAACTGTAATGTTATGAAGCTACGGGAATACTTTTTTGTGTGCAAAGAAAATAAATAACAACTTTATTCAACAATTCTTCCTTTTCGTGTCAGCATCTGCCACCATTCACAAGAGCACCACGACGTATGCATGTGCATTCCTCTGCTCGTAAACAAGGCGCAGCGCATGCGGATTCTACGTCAGCAGCATTCTACATCATTTTTGGGCTGAAACTATCCTTTAAACTAAAGCAATAGCTGAGAAAAAACATGTGTAACAGTATATTGGATCCAAGCAGCTCTTAAAGTGACAGAAGTCTAATATTCCTGCTGTCTGTCATTCATGTTAATCAAACAACAAATGAGAGAAAATCTCTCACTGCTATTGACTAAATCACTTTTGTAACTTTTATTAGATAAAATATTTATTTAATTTACACAGTGAAGAATATGTAGTGTTTTTATACATTTGATGACTTTATATAATGCATGTAGCATTTCTTATTTGTTCTACTGTAGTTTTTTTTGTCCTATTGCTTGTAACTATTTTCTAGTTTCTGCAGCAGAAGAGACTACCAATGTTGTGAACAGTAGTGTATATATTTTTCATTATTTTTTTTTATTTTTGTTAAAATGGTGAATCAATTAAATGAAGCATTGAAACAAACTTCTTAATGCGTTATAAGGTATCTGTGGTCATTTTAAGTCACTCTCCAACACAGCCTCATACACAAGTGTAAAACTCATAAGTGATAAACTCAGTAACGAGCAGCCGCTGCTAATGTGGCTCTATGTATTACCATCCATGCTAAAGTGTCTGCATGCCCTCTTGTTGCTGGACTGTGAAGATTTGAAGCAATTATGTTGACGTTGAAGAGCCACTCATAACAGATTTAGCAAACTCAGGAACATAACCGTGGCAAATGATTGAAAAAAGCCTCTGTTAATAGCCAAAAAAGTCCTCTAGACTCTAATGAACTCTTGGCAATCAAGTGGACAATCGCATTTGTTGAGACCAAGGCCGACACATGCTTCTCGGAAACACACAATCACATGGTTTCCAGCAAATACAAGAGATTCACACAAGGACGGGAAGATAAAAGGATCAGATCTACAAAGAAATAATACAGAGTAAAAGAAAGTCATAGGCTAACTTCACAATTCAGCAGAATATATTGTCAGTCCCATTTTAGCTAAAATATGCTAAATATGGTTATGTTTAGTTATTATTGAGCATGACAAACGCATTGTGAACAGTAATGGAACTGAACTTTAGTAAACCTTTGCTGCAATGAAAACATTTTCGTTTACTGAAATAAACCAGTGTAACTGGGGAAAAAACTAAATTAAACAAATATATTTTCATGAATAATTAAAATTAATAAAGCAACAAATAAATCTTGATACATGGTATATTATAAAATATAAACTAAATAACCTGAAACCAGATTTAACAACAAAAAAAAATGGGAAAAAAATGCAATAAATAAAATAAAAGGAAACTAACAATGACAGAGTGAAAAATACTTTTGCAAGAGAATGCAAAAACATTAAATTTTTATTTGTCCTCCCTTTTTTTTTTGTTCATCATGTCCCTTTATGGGCCACCATAGAACTGCACCCAGACCAGAATTTTATACTTCTGACTTTTATATTAGTTTTTTTTTATTACCATGTCCCCTTAGGGGCACTGTACAATTCCTTTGGAAATGTTCCTCTTCAACAGATTTTCACTATCACATTTTTGTTGTGGTTTTGGGGAAACCTAAAGCAGGTACAGGGAGGACCGCCTATGATAACAACCACATTTATGATGCAATTACAACTGTGTCAATGTTATATACCTTGTGTCGATGTTATATAATCCGGAAAAGTATGTTAGTGGTGAATTTCAGGCAGTAATCCTGCTGAAAAACAGGGGCGACCTCCATAATCCAGCTGCCCTATGGTAGGCAGCTCTGCCACCGCTGCGATGGGCTCTGGGCTCGGGTATTGTGTAATCCAGCGCTCCCTTGAGGCGCACACACAGTATAATCACCTCAAATGTGTTTGCAGTTCGCCCACTTCCTGTAGCACACATTTCTCTCTGCAGAGACCGCTTTAATGACCAAGCAAGGACTTGTTATCCTTTAACGCTTCAGAGCAAACTCCAACCATTTAACAAAAGCTTCCGTTCAGATTCTTACACACTCTCTTGAAAGGAGCAAGCCTTTATGATATTAAGCTACCGCTGTGGCTGGAGAATCGAAGCCTGCCGGCTCACCAATCTATCTGCTTGTCTGTGAAGAGCTCCGGGTGTAACAGACTACACAGAAGATAGTCCTGAGAAACTAATTAAGTTAACCTGAGTGCAAACATATACCATTTATCAATCTCCATCCGTCATTTTAGATAACCCAGAAAGATGTCGAGGGCAAGCAAAGCACTGGAGAATGGGGTGTGTGTATATACAGGTGCATCTCAATAAACCATGAGTAACTGTTTTTTTACTTATGTCGATGGGGGAGAAAAAGAAATTCCAAAAGAATTTTAGAAACAAAACGTTAAAAAAAAAATTACAAATAAAATTAAACAAAAAAAATTTCCAGGTAATTCAACTCAAATTGTGAAACTCGTGTATTAAATAAATTCAATGCACACAGACTGAAGTAGTTTAAGTCTTTGGTTCTTTTAATTGTGATGATTTTGGCTCACATTTAACAAAAACCCACCAATTCACTATCTCAACAAATTAGAACATGGTGACATGCCAATCATCTCAAATCAAACAGCTGCAAAGGTTTCCTGAGCCTTCAAAATGGTCTCTCAGTTTGGTTCACGAGGCTACACAATCATGGGGAAGACTGCTGATCTGACAGTTGTCTAGAAGACAGTCATTGACACCCTCCACAAAGAGGGTGAGTCACAGAAGGTCATTACTGAAAGAGCTGGCTGTTCACAGAGTGCTGTATCCAAGCATGTTAACAGAAAGTTGAGTGGAAGGAAAAAGTGTGGAAGAAAAAGATGCACAACCAACCGAGAGAACCGCAGCCTTATGAGGATTGTCCAGCAATCGCTTCAAGAATTGAGTGAACTTCACAAGGAATGGACTGAGGCTGTGTCAAGGCATCAATAGCCACCACACACAGACATGTCAAGGAATTTGGCTACAGTTGTCGTATTCCTCTTGTTAAGCCACTCCTGAACCACAGACAACGTCAGAGGTGTCTTACCTGGACTAAGGAGAAGAAGAACTGGACTGTTGCCTGGTGGTCCAAATTCCTCTTTTCAGATGAGAGTAAGTTTTGGAAACCAAGGTCCTAGAGTCTGGAGGAAGGGTGGAGAAGCTCATAGCCCAAGTTGCTTGAAGTCCAGTGTTAAGTTTCCACAGTCTGTGATGATTTGGGGTGCAATGTCATCTGCTGGTGTTGTTCCATTGTGTTTTTTGAAAACCAATGTCAATGCACCCGTTTACCAAGAAATTGTGGAGCACTTCATGCTTCCTTCTGCTGACCAGCTTTTTGAAGATGCTGATTTCATTTTCCAGCAGGATTTGGCACCTGCCCACACTGCCAAAAGCACCAAAAGTTGGTTAAATGACCATGGTGTTGGTGTGCTTGACTGGCCAGCAAACTCACCAGACCTGAACCCCATAGAGAATCTATGGGGTATTGTCAAGAGGAAAATGAGAAACAAGAGACCAAAAAATGCAGATGAGCTGAAGGCCACTGTCAAAGAAACCTGGGCTTCCATACCACCTCAGCAGTGACACAAACTGATCACCTCCATGCCACGCCGAATTGAGGCAGTAATTAAAGCAAAAGGAGCCCCTACCAAGTATTGAGTACATGTACAGTAAATGAACATACTTTCCAGAGGGCCAACAATTCATTAAAATGTTTTTTTTATTGGTCTTATGAAGTATTCTAATTTGTTGAGATAGTGAATTGGTGGGTTTTTGTGAGCCAAAATCATCAATTAAAAGAACCAAAGTCTTAAACTACTTCATTCTGTGTGCATTGAATGTATTTAATACACGATTTCACAATTTGAGTTGAATTCTGAAATAAATGAACTTTTCCACGACATTATAATTTATTGAGATGTACCTGTATATACACACACACTTTTTTTTAACAAAAATTTAAATAATTGCAAAAGGTGTTTCCATTCACACAGAATGCGTGTTTGAGTTTAAAAACACAAGATGCAGGCTTTGAAATAACGCAAGGCCTAGAGATGTGTTTTTGAAATTAAATTTCTTTAGACAAAGTGTAACAGTAAAAGATGTTTAGCAAATTTTTATGGATAAGCAGTGTGATGGAATGCAAAACAGCCCCTAATAGTCTTTTATTAATATACTACTGCTTTACAATATCTAAGTTTTTATCCAGTTTTTTTATATATAACACTACTGTCAAAACTCAGTATCTTCAGAAAATACACAGATTTAGTCTCACATAAAAGAATGTTGTAAACAGTCATTCATTCAGGCTTTGAAAACCAGATCTGGTATGGAATAAGAACCAGGTCTTGATTTCTAACTCTATCACTGTACAGTTAAAGGAAGAAGAAAAATACACTACATAGGATTTTAATATTGAGCTTAAATATCTGAAAGTGTATTTGATGCAAAATGAGTGCTAAGAGTCAGAAACCGTATGAACGCACATCCTCCCAATCACCTGTCACAGTGCTAGTATACAACAAAACCCGTTTTAAGAGCTCACCGGAAATATATTTCATTGTGGGAACAGTAATATTAGCATTTGGGTAAATATGCAAACTGGGCTTGAACTCAAATTGTCCACATCAGCACCATCGTCTAACATGTCGGTGCATGTGTGAACCGCTATGCCACAGCACCAACCAATAAATCAATTTTACAGCAGCAACAACAAAGATCCTCTTCATAAGACGCATTGCTATTCGGAAACAGCCATTCAGACATATGCTCTCACACTTTACAGCAGGGCACAGTGGAATTATGTCAGCAATTAAAACATATTATTAATAAAACCACACTCGCTTTACATGCCGTAATAAATCACCTGTCAACTCAGCATTACATTTCCCAGCAAACACACACAGAAATGTCAGGTAATATTCAGCAGTGGAGTCAATGACCTGATGTTTATTTTGAAATTGGCCACAATTAATGCGTTAACCTCAGGGGCTGGGCTTTATACTTTCTCTTTCAGCCATCAACCCCCCGTTCCTCCTCTCCTGCTGGCATACACAACTATAATCAACTGCCTGCCAGTGTCCCACTCTGTTATTTATCTGACAATTGGAATAAAGTCATGGTCAGCCCCCGTAATTATGATGACATTATATGAATAACTATAATTGCAGCTCTTAAAATGTCAAATCCAGGACAATTTATTACCATACAAAGAGCAAAAGAGAAGAGAATCAAACAGAACAATGTCACTTGTGCTACGAAAACAGAGAGAAAGATACAATCAGTATCAGGAAAAACACTGTTTAACATCAAGTGTTGATATATAGACAGCAAGCTGGTGATGGACATATCGAAGGGCTTACCTTCTTTTTTAGGTTTTGTTTACCTCACAGCTGTGAACCATGATTTGCTACTTGCTATTGTGAGTTAGAGGCAGGTATTATTAAGGGAAGAGACTTTCTTATTCTAGGACAAAATTATTATTTGATTAGATGCCCACAGATATTTTTTTACACCTACAAGTGCAAGATGAGTCATCCATATTAGGGCTGCACAATTAATCGAATTTCTAATCGCAATTCCAATTATGGATGCCCCAATTACATAATCGTTCAAAGCGGCAATTAATCGTTCAAAGTCCACTTATGTTATTCTGCGTGCTTAAGATGCATTTTTTTTCTTTCTACGTTATCTTAAGGGTTTTTTTTCCATTGTTTTAATTTTAGTTGTAGTATAACATTATAATACCATTACATATTTTTCCTTTGTTTATAATTTAAAGGAACCCCAATCCAATGTATAGTTGATATTTGAGGCTTAATACTATAGAAAAGGTTTTTCAGTTAGTGTTTTCAGCTTGTTTATTTTCATATAAAAATACGGCATGCAGCTGCATCAAACAATGGAATAAATATCATTCAATGTAAATTGTGATAATCGTAATTAATAATCGCAATTACAATTTCAAGGGAATAATCGACAGTTATGATTTTTGTCATAATCGTGCAAGCCCTAATCCATTTTTTTTCTTCAAAAGGTTAACTTAGCAATGTTTACAAGTACACTAGCATATACACTACCAAGTTTAGGGTCATTAAAACATTTTTTTTTAAAGTCTAGCTTACTTTTATTTTGCAATGATGCATTAAATTGATCAAAAATTACAGTAAAGACATTTCTAATGTTTCAGAGTTTTATATTTCAAATAAATGCTGTTCTATTAAATGTTCGTGAAAAAAAGTACGAGTTTTTACAAAAATATTAAGCATTACAACTGTTTTCAACATTGATAATTGCCATATTAGCAATATCTGTCTGAAGATCATCGAGACGCTGAACACTGGTAAAAAAAAAAAAAAGAGAAAAAAAAAAGTTATTGGAGCATGAAGTTTTACAAGAAAATATTATTTTAGTCTTTCTACTTCAAAATTCATGTTTAATTCTGCCGTTTAAGTCAGTGCACATCCAACTTTCGTGCATTTCTTGTAAAAACAATTCTCAGTCGGATTTCTGAATGAAAATAGTTTCTACACCATTTTTTCCACTGAAGAGCTGGGTAATGGCTGGTCGAATATTCAGCTATTGCAACGCACAGAAGTAAATTAAGCTTATGCTAGTTCATATATTTTTAAATAGTATTTTGAAACTGTAATATGGAAATTAATATACATAGACTGTTTTTACAGTATTTTTAAACAAATATATGCAGCCTTGCAGAGCATAAGAGTCTTCAAGAACATTTTTTTTTTTATCTTGCCGACCACGAACTTTTGAACAGAAGTTTAGAACTCCTCAAAGATAACATACATGGACTAAAAGCCACCTAAATGGGCCATTTTTTAATGAGAGGCAAAAAAAAAAAAAAAGAGGCACCTTGCAAATTTTCAATGACAAGCATAAAAATATTGAGGCCTTGTCCAAAATAATGTACTTGAGTAGAGTTTCAATTCACATCCTGTTCTTATTCATGGTGTTATAAACACAGACCTCTTTGGAGGATAAGTGCTCGTTCATATGCTAATTCACTGCTGAGGAATTGTGTGGGATGTTTCTTAAAGCTTTTGCTTTCCTCTGGAGCTATATGAAGGGATAATGTGAGAAACGGACTACTGACTTTTTTTTCAATCGCAGTTGCATTTGCATATATTCAAATTTGCCAGTTGAAAAATGCAATGTTCAATCACTATTGGACATCAGTTGAAGGCTAAACCTATTGGTTTCTTGTGTGGCATGTCAGCTGGATGGATGGATGGATGGATGTATCCTTTTTTTCCTCACAGTTCTGAGTTTACATCTCAAGCATCTCACAATTCAAACTTTTTTCTTGCATATAATCTCAGAATTCCAAGATGTAAACACCGAATTGCGAGATATAAACTTGCAATTTTAGTAAAAAATAAATAAATAAATCAAAACTGTGAAAACTGTTAGTTACGGCTTTTTTCTTGGGGGGGGGGGGTAAATTTTGGCGGAAACAAATTAAGTCAGCAATTGTTGTAGATCCCCGACATGTTTCACCCTCCCTCTTGTAAACTCAGGAATTAGCGAGAAAGTAAGAATTTCCAAGTTTATATCTCAAAATTAGGACTTTCTGGAGTGCCATTTCTTTTTTTTCAACTGGCGATATGTAAACCTCAGAATTATGAGAAAGCCAGAATTCTGAGTTTATATCTCGCAATTCAGATTTTTTTTTCTTAGAAATGTGAGAAAAAAAAGAGTCTAAATTGCAAGATAAAAAGTTGCAACTGCCTTTTTCACTTTTTTATTTCATGGCAGAAATGGACTTCTGGAGGCCAAGATTTTCAGTTAATATTGGTTTATGATTTTAAAAGAACAACGCTAACATGTTTTATTATTTTTTTGCTTCATTTCAACACTGCTTGAAACTGACAGCATTTAAAATGTCACACCAGATCATTCAGACACACTGCACAAGAAAAACACCTTCAATTATACAATTGTTCTCTTATAGTACAATGACAAATCTGACAAAACCAACTCAAAGATAAAAGACTGAGCTTATCTGAGAACTGCTTCCCAAAAGAGGCGTAACACAATCACATAAACACATCACAAACATCCTTCTTCAACATCAAATATATGAGTAACCACTCTCACACCACACCATTTATCAAGCAGAAAGCGTGAGATCTTACTCTCTTTCAACACTATTCCTGCAGAAATTCATTTAGAGCAGGTTATTGATAGAACACACACTGATGCTTGTGCTGTAAATCGAATCGGCTGTGAAGGTAAGTAGCAATGCTTTTCAGATTCGGTTGCAATCTTTTATTCAGACTGTGACTGAGTTTATATTCCCTCTTTATTGGTGTACATTATTTACCGGCAAGTTATGCATTGTTTTACCACACAAATGGCTGGCTCTTATCAAGCTAGGCCAGAACCAAAAAAATTTATTAAAAAGCAATTTAAAAAAAACAACAGAATATCGAAAAATCAAAAAAAAAAAAAAACAAAAATCAACAGCGAAGATCCATCGTAAACACGATAAATTAAACAAAAAAAAAAAAAAAAAAACAAAAAAAAAAAAAAAAAAAAAAAAAAAAATAAAAAATAAAAAAAATAAAAAAAACCAGAGGGTACCCAGAAAAGTCTAAAAAGAGGAAAAACATAAACACAAAATAAAAGTAAAAAAATAAAGTAGAAAAAATAAAAAACATACATAAAAAAAAAACAAAAGGGGTATCAAGAATCTAAACATCTGCGTAATATACAAATAAAAAAGAACATAAAAAAGAAAAAAAACAATAAAAAAAAAAAAAATAAAAAAAAA